>UESW01004986.1:0-16738 GCA_900491605.1 Calamus simplicifolius | reverse complement strand
TTGTTCTTCACAGTATTAACATAATCAAGACAAATTTCATTATTGGCAACATGTTCTCTTATAAAGTGATATCTAATTTCAATATGTTTGTTCTAGAGTGTTGAATTGGATTTTTAGTTAGATTATTGCACTTGTATTATCACATCTTATAGGTGTCTTATCAAGTGTGATACCATAGTCTTCAAGTTGTCGCTTAATCCATAGGATTTGAGCACAGCAACTTCCAGCTGCAACATATTCAGCTTCAGTAGTTGATAATGCAACTGAATTTTGCTTTTTGCTAAACCATGAGATTAAGTTACTTCCTAAGAATTGGCATGCACCACTTGTGCTTTTTCTATCTAACTTACATCCAGCATAATCAGAATCAGAATAAGCAATCAGATTTAATGTTGAGTCTCTAGAATACCATAAACCTACATTTTTTGTTCCACTTAAGTATCTTAGTATTCTTTTAACAGCAATTAAATGTGATTCTTTAGGTTCAGACTGAAATCTAGCACATAAGCAAACAGCAAACATTATGTCTGGTCTACTTGCAGTTAAGTAAAGTAGGGATCCGATTATACCTCGATAATATTTTTGATCAACCTTCTTACCTTCTTCATCTTTGTCCAGCTTGCATGAAGGACTCATTGGTGTTCCGAGGGGTTTGATTGATTCCATACCAAACTTCTTTAGAATTTCTCTTGTGTACTTTGTTTGGTTGATAAAGATTCCCTCTTTGCTTTGTTTGATTTGGAGTCCAAGGAAGAAATTGAGTTCTCCCATCATGCTCATTTCAAATTCACCCTGCATCAACTTAGCAAATTCTTGACATAGAAGATTGTTAGTAGCACCAAAAATAATATCATCAACATATATTTGAACTACTAATAAATCTTTACTTTTCTTTTCAAAAATAATGTTTTATCTACATTTCCTCTTATAAAATCATTTTCAATTAAGAATTTACTTAATCTATCATACCAAGCTCTAGGTGCTTGTTTCAAACCATATAAAGCTTTGTGCAATTTAAAAACGTGATTTGAAAATTCATGATCTTCAAATCCCGGTGGTTGTTCAACATATACTTCTTCATTTATTAATCCATTTAAAAAGCACTTTTGACATCCATTTGAAATAATTAAAATTCATGTGACATGCAAATGCAAGTAATAGTCTAATGGCTTCTAATCTAGCTACAGGTGCAAAGGTTTCATCAAAATCAATACCTTCTTCTTGATTATATCCTTTTGCAACTAATCTAGCTTTGTTTCTAATTACTATGCCATTTTCATCTAGTTTATTTCTAAATATCCATTTTGATCCTATAACAGAATGATCTTTAGGTCTTTCTACTAATGTCCATACATTATTTCTAGTGAATTGATTTAATTCTTCTTGCATTGCTAACATCCAATTATTATCTTTTTCAGCTTCTTCAATAGTTTTAGGTTCAATTTGTGATACAAATGCAAGATGATTACTAATATTTCTCATAGATGATCTAGTTCTTATTCCTTGAGATGGATCACCTATAATCAATTCCTTAGGGTGACTATAAGCGTATCTCCAATCTCTAGGAGAGATCCATCATTATGATTAGTGTTAGTATCATCATCCTTAGGTGAATCATTATCTTTAGCTTCTTGCTCATGATCTGAAGATACATCAATATTTAATTTTTCAAGATCTTTTCAAATGTTTGTATCTTCTTCATCATCAAACTTTTCGGAACGAGTTGCTAAAGATTCATCAAAACTACATGAATGGATTCTTCAACAACTAAACTTTTCTTTGTTAAATACTCTATATGCTTTACTAGTTGTTGAATATCCTAAGAATATTCCTTCATCAGATTTAGCATCAAATTTGCCTAAATTATTTTTACCATTATTGTGAACAAAACATTTACAACCAAATGCATGAAAATATTTAATGTTGGGTTTTCTATCATGCCATAATTCATAAGGTGTTTTCTTTAAAATAGGTCTTATTAATGCTCTATTTAGGATGTAACATGCTGTGTTAATAGCTTCCGCCCAAAAGTATTTCGGGAGTTTACTTTCACATAGCATGGTACGGGCCATGTCTTCTAGAGTTCTATTTTTTCCTTTCAACTACTCCATTTTGTTGAGGGGTTCTTGGTGCAGAAAAATTATGATTAATACCATTTTCATTGCAAAAACTTTCAAATAAGTGATTTTCAAATTCAGTTCCATGATCACTTCTTAGAGACACTATGGTAGTGTTTTTCTCATTTGTTACTTTCTTGAAGAATTTCAGGAATATCGAGAAAGTCTCATCTTTGTGAGCTAAAAACATTACCCAAGTGAATCTAGAGTAATCATCTACTATCACAAGACCATATTTCTTTCCTCCTAGACTTGTGGTTCTAGTTGGTCCAAAAAGGTCCATGTGAAGTAGCTCTAATGGCCTAGAAGTTGAAACAACATTTTTAGATTTAAAAGAACTTCTCGTTTGTTTTCCAAACTGACATGCATCACATATTTTAGGTATTTATAAGTTCTTGTGCTTGATTATTCATTTAAGCATGCAATAAAATTACAATTTAATGCACCACAAATTCAAATTTTTTTTAAATTTGTTTTCTATAAATGATTACCCAATGGCTTTGTCACAAACCTATCTTTTGATCTATTTAATAAACATGGTCCAATTTATGTTAGAGCATTTAAACATTATCAACATATGTTCTTATATTTTTCAACCTCTTTCCTTTAGTTTATCATTTTCATTGAAATTAATTCTTTTTCTTTTACCAAAATTTCATTTTCAGATTTAAGTTTCTTAACTTCATTATTAAGATCTTCCTTTTCTTTAATGAAAGTTAAATTTTCATTTTTCAAAAGCTTGTATTTCTTTTTCAAAACCTTGAAATCGCCGACAAGTTCATTAAAAGCATCAAATAATTCAAACTCATCGCAAGGGTTATCGGAACTTACCTCATCGTTGTCGTCCGCCATAAAACATACATTTGCGACTTCCTTTTGTTCTTCTTCTTCGGAAGAAGATTCTTCGCTATCACTCCAAGTCGCCACATAAGCCTTCTTTTTCTTTTTGTAGGCTTTCTTTAATTTAGGACATTCATTCCTAAAGTGCCCCGGTTTATTACACTCATAGCAAGTCAAGGGGTCTTTCTCTTTTTCTTTGTCCTTGTCCTTGTTCTTATCCTTTTCTCCTTCCCACTTTGCTCCAAATTTCTTCTTGTGGAAGGGTTTCTTTCTCCTCATGAATCTTTTAAACTTTTTAGCTAAGAGAGCAGTCTCTTCATCATCATCATCATCATCGCTGCTGCTCTCTTCTTCTTTTGCAGCTTTGAGGGCAATCACTTTCTTCTTCTTTGTGTCCTCCTCTACGTGCTGCTTCATTGTCAACTCATGGGTCATAAGTGATCCTAGAAGCTCCTCTAAGGTAGAGTGTTGAGGTCCTTTGCTTCTTGGATTGCTGTCATTTTTGCTTCCCATGATCTTGGTAGTGACCTAAGAATTTTTCGAACAAGTTCTGAGTTAGTATATGTCTTACCAAGACTTTTTAAACCATTTACAATATCTGTAAATCTAGTATACATGCATGCAATGGTTTCAGATTGTTCCATGCTAAACAACTCATATTTATGAACAAGAATATTAATTTTAGATTCTTTTACTTGGTTGGTACCCTCATGGGTAACCTCTAATCTATCCCAAATCTCCTTTGCGGAATTACATGTGGAGATTCTATTAAATTCATTTGCATCTAAAGAGCAATATAAAACATTCATGGCTTTAGCGTTAAGCTGTGCCATCTTCCTATCATTATCATTCCAGTCCCTTTCGGGCTTAGGAACAATAGTGCCATCAATAACATGTGTGGGTGTACTAGGTCCATTAATTATAACACCCCATAGTTCATAGTCAGAAGCTTGAATGAATATCCTCATTCTAGCTTTCCAATATGAATAATTTGAACCATTAAACAGTGGAGGTCTATTCGTAGAATGACCTTCAGCAAATGATCCAACTTGAGCTGCCATTTGGATCTTTAGCTCTTGATCGTGTGATCAAAATCTAATGAGCACTAGCTCTGATACCAATTGTTGGCCCAGATGACAACCCAAGAGGGGGGGGGTGAATTGGGTTCTTTAAAAAATTTAAACCTTTTGAAATATTTGTTTGCTTAGTGTGAGTGAAAGTGAATGCAGATGCAAAAACAAAATACAATCAATAAGATAGAGATAGAGATAGAGATAAAGGAGACGGCAAACACAAAGATTTTATAGTGGTTCGGTGTATCCAACACCTACGTCCACTCCCAAGATTCACTTGGGTCCACACTATAATCTTCCTTGATTACAGCCGAGTTGTTTTACAAGCTCACAACTCAAACTTGTTGTTTTCCGGGATCACAACGAACCCAGCCGGTTTTCGGGCTCACCAGCACAAAAACCCTAACACAAGCTATACCAAGCTTGTACCGAGGTAAGACTACCTCCACTAGTTCAATCCCCCAGATTGAACTAGACACAAACAAAAGAAATATGTTTTTCAAGTACACAGCTCCTCAATGAGCAAATAATCAAATAAATGAACAAGGTTTAGAAAAGCCTGATTTGTAGTTGGTTGGCTTTTGAGCTTTTCTTCTTTTCTTCTTTCTTCTTCTCCTTGCTAGATTGAATCAAGCCTCAGCTCCGATTCTTCACAGTTGAAGCAGTTGAGAAGGATTGAAAATCAAGAAACTGATCCTCTTTCTCCAATTTGGAAAATCCACAAAAACTTTGATTTGAATGCCTTGGATTCCTCTTGAGCTTTTTGGAGTGGAGTGGATTTGAGCTAGAAGGTTTTCTCTTGAGATTCAGGCTCTCTCTTTTTTGGATTTTTGAACTGGGATTTCTCTATTTCCATTTTTCCTCTTTGTTTTTCTATTTTTCCATTTTTCTTGTTCTTGTTTTTGAATGATAGTCTTCCCTTTTTATAGATTTCTTTCAAACCATTTTTGGAAGAAAACTATCCGTTGGAGTGTACCTTACAACAAAATATATCTGTTAGAAATAAAGTAAAATAGAAATATTACCGTTAGAGCTGATCTGGCAATTTGATTTTTCGTTCTAGGTGGGTTGGAGTCGACTCTAACTTTTCTGGAGTCGGCTCTAACTCAAAACACTTTAATCCGTTAATTCTGGAGTCGTCTCTGACTTTTCTGGTGTCGACAAGAAACTTTTCTGGAGTCGACTCTAACAGACCCAGAGTCGACTCTAAGTCGGGGCCAGAAAAATCAACGTTCTGTCTTTTCTGTGAGAGTCGGCTCTAACAGTCTCGGAGTCGACTCTAACTTTCGTGACAGATACTGGAGTCGGCTATGTGATTCTCGGAGTCGACTCTAATGTCTGCAATCTTACCTAGACATTAGATTCGATCCAGAACAAGATTTAACTCCTGATTTTGATCATTCAATCTCTTATAATCTGAAAAACTTAATCAAAATCATTAGAGCCTTCAATTTTTATACTCAAATAGTTTTGTTAATCATCAAAATCATCAATTGGGTCAACAACGGGAAAACGAAGTTCTCTAAGGGAAAGCGAGAGAGCGCTACAATAGGGATGGCGCCGCCATGACTCCATTTTCCCAGGGAAATTGCCTCAGGGCGAAGATGAAGCGTATCAACCAAGACGTCTGGAACCGCCACTACAGGCACCGTGAAAATCGAGATCTCCTACGTGGTGCTTCCCCAGCTGTTGCCTTCGCTCCTAAGGAACGACGGATCCACCTCGAAAAGGCAAGACGGCCATGCAGCATTAATTAGGACATCATTGCATGGGCTGTCAAGTACATGTCCCCTCATTTGGATCGCACCACCTAAGTCTATACTCCCTACGCCCGAACCTACACTTCGAACTAGAGAGTGAGGGGCATGTGTTGAGGGGTAAAATCACCATTGCATTGATAACCGTGCGAGGGGGCTATGATCAGCCCCATCCCCTGCCTGCTACACTGCGCCCATAGAGAATGAGCTAACTAGTGTGGTCCAATGGGTCGAGCAACCCATAGCTCGGTTCCTTCCGGGCTACCCATCGCTCGGCCTTCCCGAGCAAACCATAGCTCGGTTCCTCTCGAGATACCCATAGCTCGGTTCCTCCCGAGCTACCATAGCTCAGTCTTTCCCGAGCAACCCATAGCTCGGCTTCTCCCGAGCAACTCATAGCTCGGCTTCCTCGAGCAACCCATAGCTCGGTCTTCCCCGAGCTACCCATAGCTCGGTCTTCCTCGAGCAACCCATAGCTCGGCCTCCTTGAGCAATCCATGACTCGACATGCATCTCCGTGGAACCCGACGCGGGAGAGCCCAGGTCTAGCGTAACAGAATCCCAAATAAAGGATCATATCGAGGAGTCTAGGATCTACAATAACGGCCTAGAACCTACACACTAATCGGATCTCAGGCCATCAAAGAGCCCTCCCAGCCGTCGATCCTTCAACAAACAAGATACGGATCCCACCGGCCTCACAACAACCTGATTCGAATCATCTTTGTATCTCAACAACCTTCGAACCTTCCAAAGGCGCTCAAGATTCAGGTGATTGCCTATAAATACGACACTCCCAGATCCTCTCAGGTACGCGCGCATAGCCCACTCCCACTCTCACACTCTCTCTCTCTCCCCTTCGCTGCTCATTCTTCTCCCTCTCCGCCATCAGCGCTCCCCTAGAGCTCCCGATTGGCCGCCCCTGGAGGGACCTTCCAGAAAGATTATTCTCCTCATTTCTGTTGATCGTCGATCCCCGCTGACTTGAGCATCGGAGGGTCTTCCGCGGAGGGCCACCCCCAACGCCTCTCGCATGAGGACTTCTATGCAGGTCCGACCAGGAGGAAGCCCAATCAGGAGACCGACCGCGCCCGAGTCGGAGGACAGATCCCGGCGGCAACAGTCGTATTTAATCACGCATTCGTCGAACTAGTAATTCAATTTTAACTCTACATAATTACAAAACAATATTTAAAATGATTATCTAATTAAAAGGTAATATTGTTTAAAAGAATGTATGCTGGTATCTTACCATATTTTATTTTAATGAACTTAAAAGACACCCTCAGCAAACTACGTTTTTGGATGGCTCCAGTGGGGTGTTATATTATTGTTAAGGAGTGTGGGTAACAAAATAAACTTTATCAAATCCATATTTTTTTAAATTTGTTTGCGAGGCTCTGTGAGCATAGCTATGGTGAATAAAGAGCATGATTGATGATTTGGATAACAGACAAATTGGATGCATCCTTTGCTAGAAATTAGGTTTGGATTCGTTCCAGATCTAGCAGACAAGATGCTAACTTCTGAGCCAACCAGTTGTATTTCAACTTCGCCCGGATCTAGTCCTATTCACTCAAACCACATATCTTTTATCACTCCATGGGTATTTGGCATTGGCTCCAGCTTAATTCAGATCACAGTCCACTTCAACTTCCATTCTTCGGATCTCTTATATTTGCTAAGGATGATCACTGTTTTAGCTGCTCTATGTTTTGAGTGCTCTATAAAAAGGACTGTATCCCATAAGTTGCCCAAGAAGCATGATTCATAAAGTCTTTGTTTTACGTGGGAGGGCGGTGGAAAATTCAATCCTAAAATCGATTGGAATTCCGATGAATCTCACTAATCCCGGTCACGGTGGATTGGAAATGCCGAGGTGAACCATGCGGTCGGAGAGCAGAACACCTCATCCGCCCACCCGCCCACAGACTTCAATTTTCCAAGCGTTTAATATATTCTTGCAACAGGGGGATTCTTGGGATAATCTGGACTTCCATGGCTCCCGAGCAGTTAGCTTGCGTTTAGTTGCATTCCAGTGATTTTTTTATAGCATTTTCTGTTCTTCCTGGCAGTCTCTTTGCCATTTCAACCCATCTATTGCCCAACTCCAGATGGGATAGAATTCTTATTCTCTCTTCTTCCTCCGTCCAAGAACCCACCTACATAGATGAAGTCATCACGGTCAGTTCGTAGCATTTACTTAACAGATTTCCAGTTAGGTAACATCAACACTCTCATTCTATTGAAGAATTCTTATGTTGGGTTGTAATGCACTTTCTTAAATCTAGTCAATACTCATTAAATGTCGCCTATAACTGATTGTAGAGTCCAGATAGTTCTATAATAGAAAGTGTTTTCTGTTCTCTAGGAGTGTTTGAATTGTTCTAGAGTTTTCTCAAGAGGTCCTACATATATTTGTATTCAATGGCTTATCAACTAACCAGTGAAAGAATAGCACTCTGTTTCTGTATAACAGAGTTGCATCAGTTTGCTTTTACTATCTAACCAACCAACAAATTAGCATCAGAGCAGAGTTTTGATAACATAGCTGGGGCGTTTTCCATCATCAGAAGCAGAATATAGCAAGCCAAGATTGGCTTTTTCTTCAGGCAAAAACAATAGTGTTTCACTTTTGATTATTCCAATCTTTGGAGGGGAAAATTATGAGTTTTGGAAGGTCAAAATGAGGATTGACATTGCTGCTGTCAGAAGGGCTTTGGAGCATTGTTGCTGAAGGATATGATGAACCAGATGAAAGCCAACTTTCAGCCGCAGAAAAGGCGAAGCTTGAAGCAAACAGAATGACTGATGCTAATGCTCTCTCGAAAATTTAGAATGCAATCCCATCAGCTACTTTTCCAAGAATTATTAGAGCTAAGACATCCATGGAGGCATGGGAAATTTTGCAACGAGAGTTGCAAAGTGATGGAAGGGCAATAACTATCAAACTGCAAACTTCACATGGAGAGTTTGAAAATCTCAGAATGAAGGAGATAGAATCCATAAAAGATTATTTTTCAAGAGTCATTGAAGTTGTTAACCAAATGTGGACTTATGATGAAATATAACAGATCAAATGATTGTTGAAAAGATTTTGATTAGCTGGCCAAAAAAATATGATCCTACTGTTACTGCTATTGAGGAGTCTGAAGATGTCAGCACTTTGTCAATTGAACAATTGACTAGAAGCTCTCGAACAAAGAAGGCTAAGACCAGGAGATCAATATGTGTAGAGTGCTTTCTAGACAAAACTTACCTTCAAATCTCCCAAATTTTACAAGACAAATGATTCAAAAATGACCAGACGAAAGGAGATCACAAAAAGGTATGGCTTTTACGTGTCCCTGAATCATTTGTAAAAAATCAAATTATACAACATCAAAGTTGTTGGTTTCGTGGAAAGCCCCAATTCCATCACTGTAAAAAGTTTGGACATGTAGAGAAAAATAGTTGGCTTAAAATTGAAAATCAAACTAATTTTTCTGAATGAAAAGATGGTGATGACGATGATGATAATATGGATCAATCTCTAGAGAAGAAGATAGTATTTTCTATCCTGATGGTGTCTGTAGCAATCATATGCCAAGAAATGAGAAAATATTTCTTGATGTGGATACTAGAGTTACACCTAAGGTACGGTTGGAAAATAGGAAATTGTGCAATCAAAAGGAAAAGGAAGAGTTGCTATATTCAAAGGCCCAACTATTGGTCATGGAAAAGTCTTTGTACATCGCCCCCGGTGCAGCAAGTCCTACGTGAGCTGCACCGCCTCTTCTGATTGGTCCACGTGGATCCTACGTGGCTGACGATGCGGAACGGTATGGCTCTGCTATGATGTTACGTTCTGAACGTGACGGCCATTAAAAGTGCTTCTCCTTTATTTTAAAATTATTGTGCAGACAAAATGCCCTTTTCCTCCAGCCTACTTCTACTGCCATTTTTTCTTGGATTTCATCTGTGCAAGAAAAACTCTTTCTTCCCCCTCGCTCTGGCTTTCGGATGCTAAGGAATCAGTCCAAGGTTTGAGCAAGATCCTGAGCCATCGCTCTGGCTTTCGGATGTTAAGGAATCAGTCCAAGGTTTGAGCAAGATCCTGAGCCCTCGCTCTGAGGAGTCCGGTCGGAAGAAAACTTCTGGAGAAAATGTCATCCGCAGCAGGAAGTAAAAAGTCCTTGTTCCCACTTCTTTGTAAAGCTCATTATTACACCAACAGTTTTTTATTGTTAAAGGAAGTTAATGTGTGACCAAACCGTTTAATGCGTGGGTAACTTCCTTAGACCAAAACAGTTATGACATTCCGGGAGTCATAACTGTTTAGAGTTTACTGTTTTGTAGCACGAATGTCATACTCTTTTAACTAGGATGTTATACCTTATGAACTGGGGTGTCGTCAGAGTGTTTCAGCATATATTCCACGTCCAACAATCATTTCCTGTCCATATAGCTCTAGTATCATCATAAAAGCTACGATACCCCAGATTTACTGTTAAGACATAGTAGTTACAAGCCTACGATACCCGTGCTTATAACTGACCATGGAGAGAGCATGGGAATGGATATAAAGAAGAGGAGAAGAGGGGGAGGGGCATTCTACGGAGGGCCAAGAGGAGAAGAGGGGGGAGTGACTCCCCAGTTTAAACCTTAAGAGTCCCGAAACGGGTGTCATCGCCTTAAAGCTAGGGTGTCGTCAGATGAGAGCTGGGGTATCATAAGAGCCTAAATCGGGATGTCGTCAGTCCCCGCCTTTTAACAGTCATGGAACGGGTGTCATCGCTTTAAAGGTAGGGTGTCGTCGCGCATGAGAGCTGTAGTGTCATCATAAAAGCTACGATACCCCAGATTTACTATTAAGACACCGTAGTTATAAGCCTACGACACCCGTGCTCCAAACGAATGCTGGAGAAAAGCCTCGCGACATCGCATGAGAAATCAGGAGTATTGCGACACCCAAGTTAAAGAAATAAGACACCTCTGTTAAACAAATACGACACCCCTGTTATGCTCGGCCAAAATCCTTCGCGACACCGCAGTTCAAACATCACGACACCCTAGCAACAATGCTATGACACCCATGCTTATAACCTTATGACACCTAAGTCGGGGATGTCGTCGGTCCCCACCTTAACAGTCCCCGCACAGGTGTCGTCGCGCTAAAGCTAGGGTGTCATCGGATGAGAGCTGGGGTGTCGTAACAGCCTAATTCGGGGATGTCATCGGTCCATGCCTTAACAGTCCCCGCACGGGTATTGTCACGCTAAAGCTAGGGTGTCGTAAGAGCCTAAGTCGTCGGTCCCCGTCTTAACAGTTCCGACACGGGTGTCGTCGCCTTAAAGCTAGGGTGTCGTTGCGCTAAAGCTGGGGTGTCATAAGAGCCTAAGCCGTCGGTCCCCACCTTAACAGTCTCAGCATGGGTGTCATCGCCTTAAAGCTAGGGTGTCGTCGCGCTAAAGCTGGGATGTCATCATATGAGAACTGGGGTATCGTTAATAGCCTATGTTGGCCCAGATGGCAACCCAAGAGGGGGGGGGGGAATTGGGTTCTTAAAAATTTAAGTCTTTTTAACTTTAGTTGATTAGTTAGCAAAATATGCAAGTGAGAGGCTAACTTTAATCAATACACAAGCAAATAATAAAGAGAGATAGAGAGAGAGAAAATAAGCACGGCAAACACAAGATAATTTTATAGTGGTTCGGTGCAACCAACACCTACGTCCACTCCCAAGATTCACTTGGGTCCACACTATAATCTCTTCGATTACAGCCGAGTTGTTTTACAAGTTCACAACTCAAACTTGTTTTTTTCCGGGATCACAACGAACCCAGCCGGTTTTACACGGGCTCACCAGCACAAAACCCTACACGTTGTTTTTCACGGGCTCACAACTAACCCAACACAAGCACTCCGGCTTGCAACGAGGTATAATAACCTCCACTGATTCAATCCACTGATTGAATCAGCAAACAACCAAAATAACAGAGTTTAAATATAGAAACGCTCCCCTTGAGCAAATATACAAATAAAGTATAAAAGGGTTAGAAAAGCCTGATAAGATTGCAGATGGTTGTGGCTTTGGCTTTCTTCCTTCTCCTCTTTAACTCCTCTTGAAGTATTGAATCAGGCCTCAGCAAGATTCTTGACCGTTTGAAAACTTTGGAGTTGAGATGAAGCTTTTTCTCCTTTTGTTGAATGTTGAAAATCCTTCGATTTGATCTTTGAAAAGCTTTTGGATTTTCTTTTGACTCTTGTGGATTGATGATCTGGAGCAGACGAAACTTCCTCTTTGATTTCACTCCTTTTGAATCACTCTATTTTGAACTAGAAGATTTTTCCAATAAAGCTCTGTTTTTCCCTCTTTTTGGATAAGAGTAATCTCTCTTTTTTTTTTTTTTTTTTTTTTCTCTTTGATTTGAAATAGGCTCCTCTATTTATAGATTCTGCAAAGATATAGCCGTTAGAAACATAGAAAAATAGCCGTTATTCAAAAATATTACCGTTGGAGCTGATGTGGCATCAGAAAAAATCGCGTCCAGATTCCGTGGAGTCGGCTCGAGCACTGTGTGAGTCGGCTCGAACAGTCGATTCCAGAAACACCTAACTTTCAGGGGTCGACTCGAGATATGCGGGGAGTCGACTCGAGAAGTGCTCAAAAATGAGCCTCTCTGCCGTCTGAGTCGAGTCGGCTCGCACAGTCCATGAGTCGGCTCGCGAAGGTTCAGGGGTCGACTCTTGAAAACTCAAGTGTCGACTCAGGACAACATTGAAAAACAGACATTTGGGGAGTCGACTCGGAAACCCTTGAGTCGGCTCGGGAGCGATACAAAAATCAGAAAAATGTTCTGATAGACTTTAAAACTCGTCCCAAATAAATTTAAATATAAATGTGACTTGAATAGAATTGATTTGATCAAATGAGTAGTATAAGAATTCTTTTTGAAATCTCAAGTATAATCTCAAGTATAAAAATTCTTTTTGTTTTAATTGATTCAAGAACTCATTGAATGTAAACATTGATAGTTTATATTTTTCATTTTTAAATAAACTCATGGTATTTGATAAATAATTCATTGTTTCTATTAATATATTCATGGCTTTTGGAAATCATCAAAATCAATAGAGTTGGGGCAATTATGTTTCAATAATTTCTCAACAATCTCCCCCTTTTTGATGATGACAAAAACATTGAGTATATGCATTATAAAATTAAAAAATTTATGATACCAAAATCAACTTTTGTGTTCATGGAAAGGCTCCCCCTCAATGAGGTAGCTCCCCCTATGAACCTCAATTTTATAATTCATTCAAAATTTTTCAAATTCAAAAACTTAAGCAAATAAACCTTTTTCTTTATGAAATTCAAATTATCTCTTCCCTTATATGAAACATATATTTTCTTTTTCTTATTTAATTCTCTCCCCCTTATTTAATTAGGGCAATTAAAAGCATATAAGGTTTAAACAAATCTCTTCCTCTTAAATATGATGATGCATATACGATTAAATCATATAAATCTCTCCCCCTTTTTTGTAATCAACAAAAAGGTTGAGATGCATCAGAGCATCAACTTGATTAAATTCATTCGAATTCATTCAGCATCTAAGTTATCAATTGAGTATTGAGATATTCAAAATTATATCAAATTAAACATAAGCATTCAAGGATATTCAAAGGTACTCATAATTGAAATGAACATAACTTTTCTCATTACTTCAAAAGTATGTCAAATTACATCAAAATGTAACACAATCTCATTGTAATGAAATTAAACTAACTTAAATTCATCAAAGTTCAAATACAGTCATATTAAAGCAAAACTTCCTAGATACAATCTAGTAAGGAAATCTAGAAATACAAACTATGATAAGTATCAAAATCATTTGACACGCTTGAAAACTATACTCTTTAAGTGTCCAATCATTTCCATGATATCATCCTTTTGTGATTTGTTAAAGTCATTCATAGTTACTTGTATCTGATCAACTGCAGCATCAATATCTCTTCTTAACTGATTAGTTCTATCAAGATACACATTGGATCCATCAGCTATCCCTTGAAGTCTTTCAAATATCTTCTTAAGCTCAGCATTGAGTGAATCCACATGGGTACCAACAGAAAATGAAAGTAAGTCAAGTCTTGAAATGATGTCTTCCTTTAATTCTCTAATATCTTCTCTCAATTGACCAATTTCATCTTTCCTTTGATTATCAAATTCTGCAAACATAGCTCTAAGTTGACATAACTGAAGTCTGAGGTGGAGGAGAATAATGCATGCTAGGTCCTGCCTCAGACGGTCCAGCAACAGAAGGTCCAACCTCGACCTCAGCTCTAATGTCTTCAACTCTGTCCTCCTCAGCTCTAACATCTTCTTGACCTTTTCTTATCCAACTACCATTAACTTTCTTGAAGCCATGCGGTGAATAGTGGCCAATGAATAGTAGTCAGTATGTCTCAAATTTCTCCTGGGCTCACTATCACTAATTTCAATTCCTTGGCTTCTGAATAATTGTGTCAAGATCATGCCGTAGGGAAGACAGGATTTCCTCTTACTCCCACAATCAGCTATATACCATAATATCATAATGGGTAAGTTGATTGGCTTGCCTGAAACTACAGCATCCATAACAAAGATATCCCTCTCAGACAAGTAGTCAAAACGGCCTGTCTTAGGGAAAAGAATCCTGCTGCAGATGTTATGAAGCAATCTCAAGTCCAGTGGCAGCTGATTGGCAAAAACTTCTTCAAATCCCTCAAAATTTCTATTCAATAATCTTGTGAGGGCAGGTGACCTATCCTCTGGGTCAAAAGTGGAAGGTCCTGATAGGGGTAAGTCCAATAATTTAGAGAGAATGATGGCAGTGACATTCAAACCAACTCCTCTAACAATGCTGACCAATCCATTGTCCCCTCTAGTCAAATTTTATAAAACTCTTTAACTAATGCTGGGTATGTAGGACAGTCTAAGGAGCATATCTTTTCAAATCCCATTTCCTTCAACTGTGACCCTACAAGCAATCCCTCTCTCTCAAACAAATCAAAGTCAAACTTCCTTCCTGTAGTAATGACTCTACTCGCAAGGTGATCTACCTGAGGAGTAGTGGCAGTAGGAGCAGGCGAGTCGTCCGAAGAGGAAGCAGGCGAAGAGTCCGGAGTCGGCTCGCGAACGGGTCGACGCACGGTCTTCTTTCTTTTCATCCCGGCACCGCTACTACTAGCACCACGGGTTTTGGGGGCCATTGAATCAAAGTGGAATGATTGTTTAAGGATTTTGGAAGATTTTGGAAGGTTTGAAGGGTTTTGGAGGGTTTTGAAAATGATTTGGAATGATTAGAATCGATCGATGGGTCGGCTCGTGCCCTAATAAAGCGATTTGGGACCACGTCGAGTCGACTCGCGCAAAGCATAGAGTCGGCTCGGGTAAGTCACAGAGCGCAGACTCGATCTCGAGTCGACTCGCTCAGAGAAGGGGTCGACTCCTGAGTTTCAGCAGAAACTCGAGTCGACTCCGATACTCTCGAGTCGGCTCCGAAACCATTTCAGAGTAAAAAATCAAATTTTTCAGAGTGTCTGAAATGAACCCGGATTTGATCTTTGAGTATGATTAAAAATCATGGATTTTGATAGATCAAATTGATATGAGTTCTAGATAAAATTTCCTTAAGATTTTGAGAAATTGAAAGAACTCTAGATATATTTCCTTAGAGGTTTCAAAATCTATCCAAAAGGGTTACAAATTCCTAACTCTCCTCTAAGATAACAAAATCTTTCTTCGCTTAAAGGTTTTGTAAAGATGTCAGCTAGTTGTTCTTCAGTGTTTACATAATCTAAACAAATTTCATCATTAGCTACATGTTCCCTTATAAAATGATATCTAATTTCTATGTGTTTTGTCCTTGAGTGTTGAATCGGATTTTTAGTTAAATTGATTGCGCTAGTGTTATCACATCTTATGGGTGTTTTATCAAGTGTGATACCATAGTCTTCAAGTTGTCGCTTAATCCATAGGATTTGCGCACAGCAACTTCCAGCTGCTACATATTCAGCTTCAGTAGTTGATAATGCAACTGAATTTTGCTTTTTGCTAAACCATGTGATTAAGTTACTTCCTAAGAAATGGCATGCACCACTTGTGCTTTTTCTATCTAGTTTACATCCAGCATAATCAGAATCCGAATATGCAATTAGGTTTAAAGTTGAGTCTCTAGAATACCATAAACCTACATTTTTCGTTCCATTTAAGTATCTTAAAATTCTTTTAACAGCTATTAAATGTGATTCTTTAGGTTCAGATTGAAATCTAGCACATAAACATACTGAAAACATAATATCTGGTCTACTTGCTGTTAAATAAAGAAGGGATCCGATAATACCTCGATAATACTTTTGATCAACCTTCTTACCTTCTTCATCTTTGTCCAGCTTGCATGAAGGACTCATTGGAGTTCCGAGGGGTTTCATTGTTTCCATACCAAACTTTTTGAGTAGTTCTCTTGTGTATTTGGTTTGGTTGATAAAGATTCCCTCCTTGCATTGTTTGATTTGGAGTCCAAGGAAGAAGTTGAGTTCTCCCATCATGCTCATCTCGAATTCTCCCTGCATCAACTTTGCAAATTCTTGACAAAGAGAATCGTTAGTAGCACCAAAAATAATGTCATCTACGTATATTTGTACTACAAGCAAATCTTTATTTTTTCTTTTCAAAAATAGTGTTTTATCAACATTACCTCTTGTAAAATCATTTTCTATTAAGAATTTACTTAACCTATCATACCAAGCTCTAGGTGCTTGTTTCAAACCATATAAAGCTTTGTGCAATTTAAAAACGTGATTTGAAAATTCATGATCTTCAAAACCTGGTGGTTGTTCTACATACACCTCTTCATTTATAAATCCATTTAAAAATGCGCTTTTAACGTCCATTTGAAATAAGTTAAAATTCATGTGACATGCAAAT
>UESW01004985.1:385709-554690 GCA_900491605.1 Calamus simplicifolius | reverse complement strand
TGGCAAAGATAACATAGGAAAATTTGATGCAAAATCTGATGAAGGCATATTCTTAGGATATTCAACATCAAGTAAAGCTTATAGAGTATTTAACAAGAGAAACTTAATAGTAGAAGAATCTATTCATGTAATCTTTGATGAATCTTTAGCATCAAGTTCTAAAAAGATTGATGATGAGGAAGATACAAACATTCTAGAAAGAGACATTGAAAAATTAAATATAGATGTATCTTCAGATCATGAACAAGAAGCTAAAGATAATGATTCTCCTAGTGTTGATGTTGTTGATGAAATCGTAATAATATAGATCTACCTAGAGATTGGAGATATGCCTATGGTCATCCAAGAGAATTAATTATAGGTGATCCATCTCAAGGAGTAAGAACTAGATCATTAATGAGAAACATCAATAATCATCTTGCATTTGTATCTCAAATTGAATCAAAAACTATTGAAGACGCTGAAAAAGATAATAACTGGATGTTAGCCATGCAAGAAGAATTAAATCAATTCACTAGAAATAATGTTTGGACATTAGTGGATAGACCTAAAGATCATTCTGTAATAAGATCAAAATGGGTATTTAGAAATAAATTAGACGAAAATGGCATAGTAATAAGAAACAAAGCTAGATTAGTTGCAAAAGGATACAATCAAGAAGAAGGAATTGATTTTGATGAAACTTTTGCACCTGTAGCTAGACTTGAAGCAATTAGATTGTTACTTGCATTTGCATGTCATATGCATATCAATTTATTTCAAATGGATGTTAAAAGCGCATTCTTAAATGGATTTATAAATGAAGAAGTTTTTGTTGAACAACCACCGGGATTTGAAGATCATGAATTTCCAAATCATGTTTTTAAATTACACAAAGCACTATACGGTTTGAAACAAGCACCTAGGGCTTGGTATGAAAGATTAAGTAAATTTCTGATTGAAAATGATTTTGTAAGAGGAAATGTCGATAAAACACTATTTTTGAAAACAAAAGACAAAGATTTATTAGTAGTACAGATATATGTTGATGATATTGTTTTCGGTGCTACTAACAATTTGTTATGTCAAGAATTTGCAAAGTTAATGCGGGGTGAGTTTGAAATGAGTATGATGGGAGAACTCAACTTCTTCCTAGGACTTCAAATCAAACAAAGCAAAGATGGAATCTTCATCAATCAAGTCAAATACACAAAAGAACTGCTCAAGAAATTTGGAATGGAGTCAATCAAACCACTTGGGACACCTATGAGTCCTTCGTGCAAATTGGACAAAGATGAAGATGGTAATAAAGTAGATTAAAAATATTACAGAGGTATGATTGGATGTCTTCTTTACTTAACTGCTAGTAGACCAGATATTATGTTTGCAGTATGTCTATGTGCTAGATTTCAATCTGAACCTAAAGAATCTCACTTAATTGCTGTAAATTTTTTTTAAGATATTTAAGTGGAACTAAAAATGTAGGTTTATGGTACTCTAGAGACTCAACCTTAAATTTAATTGCATATTCTGATTCTGACTATGCTGAATGTAAATTGGATAGAAAAAGCACAAGTGGTGCATGTCAATTCTTAGGATGTAACTTAATCTCTTGGTTTAGCAAAAAGCAAAATTCGGTTGCATTATCTACTGTTGAAGCAGAATATGTTGCAGCTGGAAGTTGTTGTGCTCAAATCCTTTGGATTAAGAGACAACTTGAAGATTATGGCATAACCCCTGACAAAACACCAATTAGATGTGATAACACGAGTGCAATAAATCTAACTAAAAATCCAATTCAACATTCAAGAACAAAACACATTGAAATTAGATATCATTTCATAAGAGAACATGTAGCTAATAATGAAATTTGTCTTGAATATGTTAATACAGAGGAACAATTAGCTGACATATTTACAAAACCTTTGAGTGAAGAAAGATTTTGTTATCTTAGAGGTGAATTAGGGATATGTGACCCTATGGATTGATTTTGATACATTAAGGAATGAGAATCTAATATTTCTATCAATTTCTTGATATTCCCTTCACTATTTTAAGGACAAATTATCTAGTCATTTGAGCTATTTGATCCTTAATACTCCATAATTTTATCAAAATTTTATAAAATTTATTTTGACGAGTTTCAGTCATTTGTATCTCATATATTTTTTGCTGAATTTGTCTCTGGAGTCGACACCTCAGAATGAGGAGTCGACACCTCTGACTGTGTCGCTCTCGGTCCCTGACCTTGGAGCCGACACCTGTGAATTCGGAGCCGACTCCAGTTCGAGCGCTGACTGTGTTAGCGATTTGAAGTTGACACCCGACTTTGCGGGAGTCGACACCTGGGAGTCAAATGTTAATTTATTAGGGCAGAGTCGACACCTCGTCACTTCATCACTTTCTCAAATCCTAACCAAACTCTTCCAAAATTTCTCCAAAACTTTCCCATCTCTAATTCCATCCAAATTGAACCTTTCCAAAGATCAAATGGCACCCAAAAGGAGAGAATAAGTGGTTAGAGCACCGGTAACTACGGAAAAGCGGTCCGCACGTCATCCCGTTCGTGAGCCGACTCCAAGCAGCGAATCGTCCACAGATTCCGACAATCCCAACACATCTTCCATAAAGGTAGATACCCTAGCTGATAGAGTCATCACAATGGGTAGAAAAGTCAATTTTGACCTATTTGAATCCGAAGGTTTTTCAATCGGGAGACAATTGAAGGAAATGGGCTGGGATATGCTGTGTTCTCTTGATGTTCCTACCTATCCAGCCCTAGTAAAAGAATTCTATCTCAATTTGGCTAGAGGGGATGGAGGTTTAGTAAGCAATGTTAAAGAAAAGGATTCATCTCACCTTTCAAAAGCTCGGAAACCTCCTCAGCATCCCGATCACAGGTTTAGCCGCTGACATGCATAGTGATAGGTCAGCAACCCTTTCAAGGATGTTAGGAAGGGATGTAACTGAGTTTGAAGAAATTAGAGCCAATCAACTACCCCTAGAATTGAGATTATTACACAATATATGCAGTAGGATCTTGTTTCCAAAAACTGATCGATTTGAGTATGTCTCGGAGTGAGACATTGTAGTTATGGACAGTGTTCTAACTGGGCACCGATCAATCTGGCATCAATGATGATTTTTTATATGGCAGAAGCTGGAGGGAAAAGGAGATCATCCCTACCGTATGGAATGGTACTAACTATGGTATTCAAGAGCCAAGGGGTTACAATTCAAGAGAATGAACTTTCCAAGAACCTAAGGCACACAGATTACTATAGCTTAGCTACATTACATCGGATGGGTTTTGTCAAGGTGAATGGTCAATGGGATAGGAAAGGACACCTAGATGAAAGAGCCCCTATGCCGAGAGTTTCTGAGCCTTGCGAGGCTGGACCATCATTTAGGGTTCCTTCTCCACAGCCTAGGAGTCCCATTTCTGCTCCTGCTCCTGCACCTGCATAAATTTATGATCAACCATCCACTTCTTTGACTGGATTCTCAGACCTTCAAATGGAGCAATTAAAAAGTTTGTTTGCAGCTCAGAAGGATGAGTTAGACAGTAAATTTATGAATATAAAAGAATCACTTTACTCCCTTGATGATCGGATTGCAAAGATTGAATCAACTCTCAACTCCTCCGCAAAATCTTTAAATGGTGATTTGAAGAACATCTTTGAAGAGCTTAAAGAGATTTGTGGAGATGGTGAAACTTATTCAAAGTGCAACGCCGAACTTCAAGACAAAATCACAACAGCTTGCACATTTGTGGATGAGAGACTAAAAGATTATGTTAGACTTCAATGTGATGGAATGAAAAATATAGTAGACCATTTAACAAGAATAGTTAGAAAGAACTTTTGATGTTATTTATGTTCAATCTTGTTGAAATGTTGTTTACATTTTGATGTAATGAAGTTAATATAATGAAGTATAAAGAGGGAGAGAATTATGTAATGTTGATGTAATGAAGCTTATGTTAATGAATGAAAAGTTTTTTATGTAATATTTGACTTTTGATTATCTTTTTGATGCAATTATCCTTTGATGCAGCAAAATATTCTTTACCTTTTTGTTGATTACAAAAAGGGGGAGAGAATTAGGATTGTATATGCATTAAGAGGGAGAAAATTATATGGAAAGAATTATAGTTGAGAATGTTAATTGATTAATATGATATTGAGTTATTGATATGAATTGATAATCAAATTGAATTGTCTATGCACAAAGAAATCTTAAGTATCAAAGAGGAAGAATAATTTGAATTTGAACTTCATAAGAGAAGCTATCTTATTCAGGGGGAGCTTACTCGTAAAAATCACTTCCTTGATATTCTCTTTAATTTAAGAATTCTATGCATATACTCAATGTTTTTATAATCATCAAAAAGGGGAGATTGTTGATCCATTCATTGATTTTGATGATTAATAAAGGAATTGAGTATATTTATTTGATTACTAATGGATTTTATAAGTGTTTGAGGACTTAAATTTATTTGATCAATTTAAAGGAATTAAGAAATGAATTTTGAATCATATACAAATCAGAGATTTCAAAGTTTCAGAGCTTGGAGTCGACACCTAGAAAGTCTGGAGCCGACCCCATGGCCAATTCAATTTTAATCTGATTTTTGATACAACCTGGAGCCAACACCTAGAGTTTCGGAGCCGACACCTAATGTTTCGGAGTCGACACTTTACTGTGTCTGGAGCCGACTCCGATGCTGGAATAGAGCGTTGATTTTTCTGAGCATCCTAGAGCCGACACCTACAGTTTTCGGGAGCCGACACCTGACGACGGCGAGCCGACACTTACTTTTGTAGAGCCGACTCCATGATGAACTCAGATTTTACTATTTATGGAAAAACGATTTGGAGCCGACACCTGAAAAGCTGGAGCCGACTCCAACCCACCTAGACGAAAAATCAAAAATGCCAAATCAGCTCTAACGGTAATATTTTTGATTTCTGACATCTAACGACTATTTTTTATGAATGGAAAATCCTTCCAGGTACACCCCAACGGATAGATTTCCACCCAAAAATGAATCAAAGGAAAATCTATAAAAGGGGGGAAAAACAACCGTTTGAAAAAATAGAAAGAGAGATATAGAAACGGATAGACAAAAATCAAAAATCAAAATCCGAGAAATCTTGAGCCTTATATCCAAGAGAGGAGCTTTCAAGTTCAAAACCTTCCACTCCACAAAGCTCAAAGAAGAATCCAAGCTGTTCAAATAGAGGAAAATCGGAGGATTCTCAACTAGAAGAAAGAGACCAACTTTTCAATCTTCTCAACTGCATCTACTGTGAAGAATCGGAGCTGAGGCTTGATTCAACCCAGCAAGGAGAAGAGGAAAAGAAGAAAAGCTCAAAGCCAAACAACTTCAAACCAGGCTTTTCTAAACCTATTTACTTTTCTTTGAATATTTGCTCATTAAGGAGCTGTGAAATTTGTAAAACATTATTATTCTTGTTTGTGCCTAGTTCAACCAAAGGGGATTGAACTAGTGGAGGTTGTTAACCTCGGGTCAAGCTAGTTTTGCTTGAGTTTTGGGTTGTGTGCTGGTGAGCCCAAAAAACCGGCTGGGTTCGTTGTGATCCCGGGTAAAACAACAAGTTTGAGTTGTGAACTTGTAAAATAACTCGACTGTAATCGAGGTGATTATAGTGTGGACCCAAGTAGGATCTTGGGAGTGGACGTAGGTGTTGGATACACCGAACCACTATAAAATCTTTGTATTTGCCGTGCTTTCATTGACTCTATCTCTATCCCTGTTTTATTCACTGTACTTAATATTGACATTGCATTTGTTTTCATTCATCTTAAACAAACAATTTTTCAAGAGGCTAAATTTTTTAAAGAACCCAATTCACCCCCCCCTCTTGGGTTGTCATCTGGGCCAACAGAAAAAAAATTCTACTGCATATATTGTATAATAATCTCAATTCTAGGGGTAGTTGATTGGCTCTAACTTCTTCAAACTCTGTTACATCCCTTCCTAACATCCTTGAAAGGGCTGCTAACCTATCACTGTGCATGTCAGCTGCTAAACCAGTGATTGGGATGCTGAGGAGGTTTTCGAGCTTTTGAAAGGTGAGATGAATCCTTTTCCCTTTAACGTTGCTTACTAAACCTCCATCCCCTCTAGCCAAATTGAAATAGAATTCTTTTACTAAGGCTGGATAGGTAGGAACATCAAGAGAACACAGCTTATCCCAGCCCATTTCCTTCAATTGTCTCCCGATTGAAAAACCTTCGGATTTAAATAGGTCAAAATTGATTTTTCTCCCCATTGTGATGACTCTATCAGCTAAGGTATCTACCTTTGTGGAAGATGTGTTGGGGTTGTTAGAATCTGTGGACGAATCGCTGCTTGGAGTCGGCTCAAGAACGGAACGACGTGCGGACCGCTTTCCCGTAGTTACCGCCGCTCCAACCACTGATTCTCTCCTTTTGGGTGCCATTTGATCTTTGGAAAGGTTTGATTTGGATGGAATTAGAGATGGGAAAGTTTTAGAAAAATTTTGGAAGAGTTTGGTTAGGATTTGAGAAAGTGATGAAGTGACGAGGTGTCGACTCTGCCCTAATAAATCAACTTTTGATTCCCGGGTGTCGACTCCCGCAAAGTCGGGTGTCGACTCCAAATCGCTAACACAGTCAGCGCTCGAACTGGAGTCGGCTCCGAATTCATAGGTGTTGGCTCCAAGGTCAGGGACCGAGAGTGACACAGTCAGAGGTGTCGACTCCTCATTCTGAGGTGTCGACTCCAAAGACAGTTTCAACAAAAATATATCAAATTCAAATGATTGAAACTCATCAAAATAAATTTTATAAAATTTTGATAAAATTTTGGAGTATTAAGGATCATATAGCTTAAATGACTAGATAATTTGTCCTTAAGATTGTGAAGGAAATATCAAGAAATTGATAGAAATTTAGATTCTCATTCCTTAATGTATCAAAATCAATCCATAGAGTCACATATCCCTAATTCACCTCTAAGATAACAAAATCTCTCTTCACTCAAAGGTTTTGTAAATATGTCGGCTAATTGTTCCTCTGTATTAACATATTCAAGATAAATTTCATTATTAGCTACATGTTCTCTTATGAAATGATATCTAATTTCAATGTGTTTTGTTCTTGAATGTTAAATTGGATTTTTAGTTAGATTTATTGCACTCGTGTTATCACATCTAATTGGTGTTTTGTCAGGGGTTATGCCATAATCTTCAAGTTGTCTCTTAATCCAAAGGATTTGAGGACAGCAACTTCCAGCTGCAACATATTCTGCTTCAGCAGTAGATAATGCAACCGAATTTTGCTTTTTGCTAAACCAAGAGATTAAGTTACATCCTAAGAATTGACATGCACCACTTATGCTTTTTCTATCCAATTTACATCCAGCATAGTCAGAATCAGAATATGCAATTAAATTTAAGGTTGAGTCTCTAGAGTACCATAAACCTACATTTTTAGTTCCACTTAAATATCTTAAAATTCTTTTTACAGCAATTAAGTGAGATTCTTTAGGTTCAGATTGAAATCTAGCACATAGACATACTGCAAACATAATATCTGGTCTACTAGCAGTTAAGTAAAGAAGAGATCCAATCATACCTCTGTAATGTTTTTAATCTACTTTATTACCATCTTCATCTTTGTCCAATTTGCACGAAGGACTCATAGGTGTCCCAAGTGGTTTGATTGACTCCATTCCAAATTTCTTGAGCAGTTCTTTTGTGTATTTGGCTTGATTGATGAAGATTCCATCTTTGCTTTGTTTGATTTGAAGTCTTAGGAAGAAGTTGAGTTCTCCCATCATACTCATTTCAAACTCACCCTGCATTAACTTTGCAAATTCTTGACATAACAAATTGTTAGTAGCACCGAAAATAATATCATCAACATATATTTGTACTACTAATAAATCTTTATCTTTTGTTTTCAAGAATAGTGTTTTATCGACATTTCCTCTTACAAAATCATTTTCAATCAGAAATTTACTTAATCTTTCATACCAAGCCCTAGGTGCTTGTTTCAAACCGTATAGTGCTTTGTGTAATTTAAAAACATGATTTGGAAATTCATGATCTTCAAATCCTGGTGGTTATTCAACAAAAACTTCTTCATTTATAAATCCATTTAAAAATGCGCTTTTAACATCCATTTGAAATAAATTGATATGCATATGCAAATGCAAGTAACAATCTAATTGCTTCAAGTCTAGCTACAGGTGCAAAAGTTTCATCAAAATCAATTCCTTCTTCTTGATTATATCCTTTTGCAACTAATCTAGCTTTGTTTCTAATTACTATGCCATTTTTGTCTAATTTATTTCTAAATACCCATTTTGATCCTATTACAGAATGATCTTTAGGTCTATCCACTAATGTCCAAACATTATTTATTGTGAATTGATTTAATTCTTCTTGCATGGCTAACATCCAGTTATTATCTTTTTCAGCTTCTTCAATAGTTTTTGGTTTAATTTGAGATACAAATGCAAGATGATTACTGATGTTTCTCATTGATGATCTATGTTGGCCCAGATGGCAACCCAAGAGGGGGGGGGGTGAATTGGGTACTTAAAAAATTTAAGACTTTTTAACTTTAATTGATTAGTTAGCAAGATGTGCAAGTGAGAGGCTAACTAAAATTAATGCACAAGCAAATAAAGAGAGATAGAGATAGAGAAAATTAGGCACGGCAAACACAAGGCAATTTTATAGTGGTTCGGCGCAACCAGCACCTACGTCCACTCCCAAGATCCACTTGGGTCCACACTATAATCTCTCTAGATTACAGCCGAGTTGTTTTCCAAGCTCACAACTCAAACTTGTTGTTTTACCGGGTGCACAACGAACCCAGCTGGTTTTGACTCGGGCTTACCAGCACAAAACCCTACATGTTGTTTTTCTAGGGCTCACAACTAACCCAACACAAGCGCTCCGGCTTGCAACGAGGTATACCAACCTCCACTAATTCAATCCACTGATTGAATCAGCAAACAAATGATAAAGATAGT
This sequence comes from Calamus simplicifolius, assembly GCA_900491605.1. NCBI lineage: Eukaryota > Viridiplantae > Streptophyta > Magnoliopsida > Arecales > Arecaceae > Calamus > Calamus simplicifolius. The sequence goes on along the minus strand of UESW01004985.1, from coordinate 545,677 downwards.
GTTTAAACAATAATGTGCTCCCCTTGAGCAAATACACAAATGAAGTACAACAAGATATAGGGTTAGAAAAGCCTGATAATGTTGCTGATGGTAGATGCTTGGGCTTTCTCCCTTCTTCTCTTCAACTCCTCTAAGTGTTGAATCTCGCCTTAGCTAGATCCTTGACGGTTGAAGACTTTGGAGTTGAGATGAAGCTTTTTCCTCTTTTGAAAATCCGCTGATTTGATCTTTGAAACGCACTTGGATTTTCTTTTGGCTCTTGTGGATTGATGAGAAGGAGTAGACGAATCTTTCACTTGGATTTCACTCCTTTTGAAACTCTCTCCTTTGAGCTAAATGATTTTCAAGATATGCTCTGTTTTTCCCTCTTTTCAAACGATACTCTTTTCTCTCTTTTTGATTTTTCTCTCGGTTGTTTTGATTTGAAAAGAACTCCTCTATTTATAGAATCTGCAAAAATATATCCGTTAGAGACAGAGAAAAATAGCCGTTATTCAAAAATCTTACCGTTGGGGCTGATGTGTCATCGTTAAAAATCGCGCCCAGATTTCGTGGAGTCGACTCGAGCTCTGAGGGAGTCGGCTCGAGGTCGATTACCAAAAATAGAAACATTTTAACCATTTAGGGGTCGACTCGCGAAAACATAAGTGTCGGCTCGCGAAAGTCGGGAGTCGACTCGAGGAATACGGGGAGTCGACTCGAGAAGTGCTCAAAAAACATGGGTTCTGTTGTTTGAGCGGAGTCGGCTCGCACAGACAGGAGTCGGCTCGCCAGAATTCAGGGGTCGACTCTTGAAAAGCCAAGGGTCGACTCGAGAAACTCAGGCAGAATGGGGAGTCGACTCGGAAACCCTTGAGTCGGCTCGGGACCGATACAAAAATCAGAAAAATGTTCTGATTGACTTTAAAACTTGTCCCAATTAAATTTAAAATATAAATTTGACTTGAATACATTAAATATGATGTTTATCATGGATTCAAGACATGTTTCAAGAATTCATCGATTGAAATATAAAGTGTAAAATTCCTTTTAGAATTCTTTTAAGCATAGAACTTGAAATTCCTTTTTCTAATAGATTCAAAACTCTTTTAATATGACCATTGATAGTTCATTCCGTTCAATTTGAATAGGCTCAAGGTATTTGATAAATAACCACATTGTTTCCTTTAAGATACTCATGGCTTTTTGGAAATCATCAAAATCAATAAAGTTGGGGCAATTATGTTTCAATAATTTCTCAACAATCTCCCCCTTTTTGATGATGACAAAAACATTGAGTATATGCATTATAAAATTGTGATTCCAAAATCAACAATTGTGTTCATGGAAAGGCTCCCCCTCAATGAGGTAGCTCCCCCTATGAACCTTAATTTTATAAATCATTCAAAATTTTCAAAATTTCCTTTATGAAATTTAATTTGAGCATTTCCTTTATGAAATTCAATTTATCTCTTCCCCTTATATGAAACATATATTTTCTTTTTCTTATTTAATTCTCTCCCCCTTATTTAATTAGGGCAATTAAAAAAGATGATGCAATATACGATTAATTCATATAAATCTCTTCCCCTTTTTTGTAATCAACAAAAAGGTTGAGGTGCATCAGAGCATCAATTTCATTAAACTCATTTGAATTCATTCAGCATCTAAGTTATCAATTGATTATTAAGATATTCAAAATTATATCAAATTAAATATAAGCATTCAAAGATATTCAAGGGTACTTACAATTGAAATAGACAAAAGTGAAGCATCAAACATTCTCATTACTTCAAAATGAAAGTACATGGAAATGTAAACTTGTACATTGCATTGAAAGTAAATTTGATTACATCAAAAAAGAGATTACATGAAAACTTAAAAATTTCTTCTAGTAATTCTATTCAGATGATCTACAATTTGCCTCATCCCTTCACATTGAAGTTTAACATAGTCTTTTAGTTTTTCATCAACAAAAGTACAAGCAGACTGAATTTTATCTTTAAGCTCGGCGTTGCTTTGGGAGTATGTCTCCGAGTCACCGCAGATGTCCTTAAGTTCTTCAAAGATATTCTTCAAATTTTCACTTAAGGAACCGGTAGATGAACTGAGAGTGGACTCTATCAAAGCAACTCGATCACTGAGAGAATATAATGCTTCTTTTAAGTTCATATACTTATTATTGAATTCTTCTTTCAGTCTATTTTCTTGATCACATAACTCAGACTTGAATAAAGATCGAAGTTGATCTAACTGAGTATCAGAAAAACTAGCAGATGAAACAGTAGAAGGCTGAGCAGGAGCTATAGAAGTGGCAGGGGTAGGATCTGAAGTAGGAGTAGGAACAGATTCTGGAATAGATGAACACTGAGGAGGCTTCGGTGATGAAGGTCTCAAAGTAGATCTGGGTGCCTCTGCATCTAAGTCTCTATCCTCAGCAACAGTCTTTCTCTCCCAACTTCCATTTTTCTTAATGAATCCCATGCGATGAATTGTAGCCAAAGTATAATAATCTGTATGTCTTAACTCCTTCTTTGGCTCACAATCACTGAACACAATCCCTTGGCTAAGAAACAATTTAGTCAAAACCATGCCATAGGGTAAGCTTGATTTCTTCTTCCCGCTACAGTCTGCAATGTACCAAATCATCATCCTAGGTAAATTGATAGGTTTCCCAGATACAACCGCATCCATGATAAAAATATCTCGTTCTGAAACATAGTCAAATCGGCCTGTCTTGGGAAATAGAATCCGGCTGCAAATATTGTGAAGAAGCCTTAATTCCAATGGTAGTTGACTGGCAAAGACTTCCTCAAATCCCTCAAAGTTTCGGTTCAAAAGTCGAGTGAGAGCAGGAGACCTATCTTCAGGAGCAAATGTAGACGGTCCAGACAAGGGTAACTTCAATAGTCTAGAAAGAATGGAGGATGTAATGTTCAAGCCGATTCCTCTAACCTTGCTTACTAGGCCATCATCTCCTCTAGACAAGTTCTTGTAAAACTCTTTGACCAAAGCAGGATAGGTTGGACAATCCAATGAACAAATTTCCTCAAATCCCATTTCGATTAGCTGCCTACCAATGATGAATCCCTCATTCTCAAACAATTCGAAATCCACTTTCCTTCCTGTGGTTACAATCCTACTGGCTAGAAGATCTACCTGGGGAGTAGGAGCAGGAGCTGGAGCTGGAGGATCACTAGCCGAAGGAGTAGAAGAGAATCCGTAGACGGCTCGCGGATGGGTCGTCGGACGGTCCTTTTTCTCTTCACACCGGCGCCACTCGAGCTTGCTCCTCGGGTTTTGGGTGCCATTGATCTTGAAGGATTGTTTAATCAAAGGTTAATTGAGGTTTGGAGGGTTTTGGGAAAGTTTTGGAGAGGATTTGGAAGATTTTGGAAGAATGATATGTCCGCCGGGTCGACTCGTGCCCTAAATAAATCGACTGGGACCACGTCGAGTTGACTCGCGCAAAGTGTAGAGTCGGCTCGCGACAAGTCACAGAGCACGGACACGATCTCGAGTCGACTCGCTCAGAGGAGGGGTCGACTCCTGAGTTTCAGCAAAAATTCGAGTCGACTCCGAAACTCTCGAGTCGGCTCCCGGACAGAAACAGAGAAAAATTAGATTTAGATTCAGAGAATCCGAATTAAGTCCGAAATTTGATCTTCGAGTATGATTAAAAATTATGGACTTTGAGAAATCAAATTGATATGAGTTCTAGATAAACTTTCCTTAAGATTTTGAGAATTTGAAAGAATTCTAGATATATTTCCTTAGAGGTTTCAAAATTTATTCAAAAGGATTACAAATTCCTAGTTCTCCTCTAAGATAACAAAATCTTTCTTCATTTAAGGGTTTAGTGAATATGTCAGCTAATTGTTCTTCAGTGTTTACATAATCTAAACAAATTTCATCATTAGCTACATGTTCCCTTATAAAATGATATCTAATTTCTATGTGTTTTGTTCTTGAGTGTTGAATTGGATTTTTAGTTAAGTTGATTGCGCTAGTGTTATCACATCTTATGGGTGTTTTATCAAGTGTGATACCATAGTCTTCAAGTTGTCGCTTAATCCATAGGATTTGCGCACAGCAACTTCCAGCTGCTACATATTCAGCTTCAGTAGTTGATAATGCAACTGAATTTTGCTTTTTGCTAAACCATGTGATTAAGTTACTACCTAAGAATTGGCATGCACCACTTGTGCTCTTCCTATCCAATTTACATCCAGCATAATCAGAATCTGAATATGCAATTAGGTTTAATGTGGAATCTCTAGAATACCATAAACCTACATTTTTAGTTCCATTTAGATATCTTAAAATTCTTTTAATAGCTATTAAATGTGATTCTTTAGGTTCAGATTGAAATCTAGCACATAAACATACTGAAAACATGATATCTGGTCTACTTGCTGTTAAATAAAGAAGGGATCCGATTATACCTCGATAATACTTTTGGTCAACCTTTTTACCTTCTTCATCCTTGTTCAGCTTGCATGAAGGACTCATTGGAGTTCCGAGGGGTTTCATTGTTTCCATACCAAACTTTTTGAGTAGTTCTCTTGTGTATTTGGTTTGGTTGATAAAGATTCCCTCTTTGCTTTGTTTGATCTGGAGTCCAAGGAAGAAGTTGAGTTCTCCCATCATGCTCATCTCGAATTCTCCCTGCATCAACTTTGCAAATTCTTGACAAAGAGAATCGTTAGTAGCACCAAAAATAATGTCATCTACGTATATTTGTACTACAAGTAAATCTTTACCTTTTCTTTTCAAAAACAAAGTTTTATCGACATTTCCTCTTGTAAAATCATTTTCTATTAAGAATTTACTTAACCTATCATACCAAGCTCTAGGTGCTTGTTTCAAACCATATAAAGCTTTGTGCAATTTAAAAATGTGATTAGAAAATTCGTGATCTTCAAAGCCTGGTGGTTGTTCTACATAAACTTCTTCATTAATAAATCCATTTAAAAATGCGCTTTTTACATCCATTTGAAATAAGTTAATGTTCATATGACATGCAAATGCAAGTAATAGCCTAATGGCTTCTAATCTAGCTACTGGTGCAAAGGTTTCATCAAAATCAATACCTTCTTCTTGATTATATCCTTTAGCAACCAATCTAGCTTTGTTTCTAATTACAATGCCATTTTCATCTAGTTTATTTCTATAAATCCATTTTGATCCTATTACTGAATGGTTTTTAGGTCTTTCAACTAAGGTCCAAACATTATTTCTTGTAAATTGATTTAGTTCTTCTTGCATAGCTAACATCCAATATTATCTTTTTCAGCTTCTTCTATAGTTTTAGGTTCAATTTGTGATACAAATGCAAGATGATTACTAATATTTCTCATGTATGATCTAGTCCTTATTCCTTGAGATGGATCGCCTATAATCAATTCCTTAGGATGACTATGAGCATATCTCCAGTCTCTTGGAAGATCTACATCATTATGATCAATATTGATCATCGTCCTTATGTGAATCATCATCTTTGCCTCTTGTTCATGATCAGAAGATACTTCAATATTAAGTTTTTCAAGATCTTTTTCAATTATGTTTGTATCTTCCTCATCATCAATCTTTTCAGATCCAGTTGCTAAAGATTCATCAAAAACTACATGTATGGATTCTTCAACTACTAAGGTTTTCTTGTTAAAGATTCTATATGCCTTACTAGTTGTTGAATAACCTAGAAAAATTCCTTCATCAGATTTAGCATCAAATTTTCCTAAGTTGTTTTTACCATTATTATGAATGAAACATTTACATCCAAATGCATGAAAGTATTTTATATTTGGTTTTCTTTCATTCCATAATTCATAAGGTGTTTTCTTTAATATTGGTCTTATTAAGGCTCTGTTTAAGATGTAACATGCTGTGCTAATTGCTTCCGCCCAAAAATACTTTGGTAAGTTGCTTTCACATAGCATGGTACGGGCCATGTCTTCTAGAGTCCTATTTTTTCTTTCAACTACACCGTTTTGTTGTGGAGTCCTAGGGGCTGAAAAATTATGATTAATTCCATTTTCAGTGCAGAAATTTTCAAATAGGTGATTTTCAAATTCTGTTCCATGATCACTTCTTAGAGATACTATGGTAGTGTTTTTCTCATTTGTGACTTTCTTAAAGAATTTCAGGAAAATTGAGAAAGTCTCATCTTTGTGAGCTAAAAACATTACCCAAGTATATCTAGAATAATCATCTACAATCACTAGACCATATTTCTTTCCTCCTAGACTTGTGGTTCTAGTTGGTCCGAAAAGATCCATGTGAAGTAGCTCTAGAGCCCTAGAAGTTGAAACAATGTTTTTAGATTTAAAAGAACTTCTAGTTTGTTTTCCAAATTGACATGCATCACATATTTTATTATTTTCAAAATCTAGTTTAGGTAATCCTTTAACTAAATCCATTTTAATTAGTTTTGAAATAAGGTGTGTGCTTGCATGACCTAATCTACGATGCCACAACCAACTAATTTCATTTATGTTAGCATTGTCAGCAATTAAGCAATGATCACTCAAGGATAATTTTTCCAAGTCAACTAAGTAAACATTGCCATGTCTATAACCAGTAAAAACAATGCTATCATCAATAGAATTAGTTACAGTGCATAAAGAAGATTTAAATGAAACATTAAAATTTTTATCACATAATTGACTTATACTTATTAGATTATGCTTCAAACCATTAACATAAAGTACATTGTCAATAACTATAGATGGAGTTATGCGAACTTTACCAAGGCCCATGATTTGACCTTTACCGTTGTCGCCAAACGTCACAACTCCACCTTTCTTTTCTTCTAGGGTGATGAATTCATCTTTGTCACCCGTCATATGTCTTGAGCAGCCACTATCAAGGTACCACTTTTTCTTTGATCTTTTGGCTACAAGACATTCCTGCAATATAATTTAACTTTATGCTTAGGTACCCAAGCTTTCTTGGGTCCTTCATGGTTAGCAGCAATAAAAATTGTTCCTTTCGGAACCCATATTTTCTTAACTTTAATATTTAACTTGTTTTATTCTTTAACGTTTTTCATTCAAAGGATTTGTGACCTTTTTCATTACATTTAAAACAAGTTATATTACTTGGTTTGCTTTTATAAAATATTCTTTAGAGATTTCTGTTTCTTAATGTGTTATATCCTAAACCTGCTTTGTCAAAAACAGCTTTTTGACTATCTAGGATCATGTTAGTTTGGTTGAACTTAAAGTGAATTTCTCAACAATGTCTTTATATTTTTTAACATCTTTCTTAAGAGAGTCAATTTCTTTAGCTTGTTGTTCTTTATCTAAAGCTAAAGTTTCTATTTGATCTTTTAAGTCTTTAGTTGAGTTTTTAGTTTCAGATTTTAATGAATCTATTTCTTGATTAATATTTTCTTTTCTTTCCTAAGTTCTTCTTTTTCATTAGTTAAGTTCTTAACTTCTAAAGCTAATTCATTTTTACTTTTAGCTAAACTAATATTGTCATTTTTCAAAAACTTATACTTTTTCTTAAGGATTTAAAATCAATCATAAGTTCATTGAAAGCCTCAAACATTTCATCAAAAGTAAAATCATCATTTGAGTTTTCAGAACTTACCTCATTGTCGTTGTCGTCGTCGTTGGCCATGAAACAATATTGGCAACTTCTTTTTGTTCATCTTCTTCTGACGAGGAAGATTCATCTGACCATGTTGCCATGTACGCTTTCTTCTTTTTCTTGTAGGCCTTTTTAGCAAAGGACAATCATACTTGAAGTGCCCTGGCTTTTTGCACTCATAACAACTAAGGGCTCTTTTTCTTTTTCTTTCTCCTTGTCCTTTTTCTTATCCTTTTCTCCTTCAATCTTGCTCCAAATTTCTTTTTATGAAATGGCCTTTTTCTCATAAACCTTCTGAACTTTTTGGCCAAGAGAGCAGTTTCCTCATCATCTTCATCATTGCTTTCACTGCTGCTCTCTTCCATTTCTGCAGTCTTAAGGGCAAGAGTTTTTCTTCTTTTTGTTTCCTCCTCAACATGTTGCTTCATTGTTAACTCGTGGGTCATTAAGGATCCTAGAAGCTCCTCTAAAGGTAGTGCATTGAGGTCCTTTGCTTCTTGGATGGCAGTGACTTTTGCTTCCCACGATCTTGGTAGAGACCTAAGAATTTTACGCACAAGATCAGCATTAGAATAAATTCTACCAAGACTTTTCAGACCATTCACAATATCAGTAAATCTAGTGAACATGCATGTGATGGTTTCAGTTTGTTCCATTGTAACAATTCATATTTGTGAACCAAAATGTTTATTTTTGATTCCTTTACTTGGTTTGTTCCTTCATGAGTAATTTCCAACCTATCCCAAATTTCTTTTGCGGAATTACAAGTTGAGATTCGGTTGAATTCATTTGAATCCAAGGAACAATATAAAATATTAATGGCCTTAGCATTTAGTTGTGCCATTCTCCTATCATTATCATTCCAATCCCTTTGGGTTTAGAACAATAGTGCCATCAATAAGGTGTGTGNCCCAAATTTCTTTGGCGGAATTACAAGTTGAGATTCGGTTGAATTCATTTGAATCCAAGGAACAATACAAAATATTAATGGCTTTAGCATTTAATTGTGCCATTCTCCTATCATTATCATTCCAATCCCTTTCGGGTTTAGGAACAATAGTGCCATCAATAAGGTGTGTGGGTGTACTAGGTCCATAATTATAACACCCCAAAGCTCATAATCAGAAGCTTGAATGAATATCCTCATTCTAGCTTTCCAATAAGATAGTTTGAGCCATTAAAAAGTGGAGGTCTATTCGTAGAATGACCTTCAGCAAAACTTGACCCAATTTGTGTTGCCATGTGAATCTTTAGCCCTTGATCGTGAGATCAATTTCTAAATGAGCACTTGCTCTGATACCAATTGTTGGCCCAGATGGCAACCCAAGAGGGGGGGGGGGTGAATTGGGTTCTTAAAAATTTAAGACTTTTTGACTTTAAATGATTAGTTAGCAAGATGTGCAAGTGAGTTAAATAAGCAATGAACAAGCAGTTAATAAAGAGATATAGAGATAGAGAAATTAGGCACGGCAAACACAAGAAATTTATAGTGGTTCGGTGCAACCAGCACCTACGTCCACTCCCAAGATTCACTTGGGTCCACACTATAATCTCTCTAGATTACAGCCGAGTTGTTTTACAAGCTCACAACTCAAACTTGTTGTTTTACCGGATGCACAACGAACCCAGCTGGTTTTAACTCGGGCTTACCAGCACAAAACCCTACAAGTTGTTTTTCTAGGGCTCACAACTAACCCAACACAAGCACTCCGGCTTGCAACGAGGTATACCAACCTCCACTAATTCAATCCACTGATTGAATCAGCAAACAAAAAAAAAAGATGAGTTTGAATGATAATGTGCTCCCCTTGAGCAAATATACAAATGAAGTACAAATATTAAAAGGTTAGAAAAGCCTGATAATTTGCAGATGGTAGATGCTTGGGCTTTCTCCTTCTTCTCTTCAACTCCTCTTGAAGTGTTGAATCACGCCTCAGCTAGATTCTTGACCGTTGAAGTCTTTGGAGTTGAGATGAAGCTTTTTCCCTCTTTTGAAAATCCGCAGATTTGACCTTTGAAACGCACTTGGATTTTCTTCTGGCTTTTGTGGAATGATGAGAAGGAGTAGACGAATCTTCCACTTGGATTTCACTCCTTTTGAATCACTCTCTTTGAGCTAAAAGATTTTTCCACTAAGCTCTGTTTTTCCCTCTTTTCAAAGATATTCTTTTCTTTCTTTTGATTTTCTCTTGGTTTTTTGATTTGAAAAGAACTCCTCTATTTATAGAATCTGCAAAAATATATCCGTTAGAGACAGGGAAAAATAGCCGTTATTCAAAAATCTTACCGTTGGGGCTGATGTGTCAACATTAAAAATCGCGCCCAGAATTCGCGGAGTCGACTCGAGCTCTGAGGGAGTCGGCTCGAGGTCGATTACCAAAAATAGAAACATTTTTAACCATTGAGGGGTCGACTCGCGAAAACATAGGTGTCGGCTCCTGAAAGTCGGGAGTCGACTCGAGGAAAACGGGGAGTCGACTCGAGAAGTGCTCAAAAAATATGGGTTCTGTTGTTTGAGCGGAGTCGACTCGCACAGACAGGAGTCGGCTCGCAAGAATTCAAGGGTCGACTCTTGAAAACCAAGGGTCGACTCGAGAAACTCAGGCAAAGAGGGGAGTCGACTCGGAAACTCATGAGTCGGCTTGGGACCGATACAAAAATCAGAAAAAGTTCTGATTGACATTAAAACTTGTCCCAATTAAATTTAAAATGTAAATTTGACTTGAATACATTAAATATGACGTTTAACATGGATTCAAGACATGTTCCAAGAATTCATCGATTGAAATATAAAGTGTAAGATTCCTTTTAGAATTCTTTTGAGCATACAACTTGAAACTTCTATTTCTAACGGTTCAAATTCATTGATATAACCATTGAAAGTTCATTCCATTCAATTTGAATAATCTCAAGGTTTTGATAAATAAACATATTGTTTTCTTTAAGATACTCATGGCTTTTGGGAATCATCAAAATCAATAAAGTTAGGGCAATTATGTTTCAATAATTTCTCAACACAAAGGTTGATCAACAAAGTTTTCAAAGAGCAAATCGGCCGAAACATGGAGGTATACATCGACGATATGCTGGTCAAAAGCAAGGAAGCGCTGCGGCATGTTGAGGACCTCGCGGAGAGCTTTGCCACGCTGCGCAAGTATGGAATGAAGCTCAACCCAACCAAGTGCGCCTTCGGCGTCAATTCTGGGAAGTTCCTCGGATTCATGGTCTCCCAGCGCGGCATTGAGGCTAACCCTCAGAAGATTCAAGCTCTCCAACAAATGGCGCCCCCAGCGTCCATTAAAGAGGTCCAGCGCCTGACCGGGAGAATAGCGGCCCTTAACCGCTTCGTAGCTCGGTCAGCCGAGAGGTGCCTCCCCTTCTTCAAAACCCTCCGATCGGCCAAGAATTTCCAGTGGACTCCTGAATGCCAGAAATCATTTCAAGATCTCAAGAAGTACCTCGGCTCGCCTCCACTTCTTAGTAGTCCGGTCCCAGGGGAGACTCTGTTTCTGTATCTGGCCGTTTCCGAGGGAGCAGTTTGTTCGGTACTGGTCAAGCAAGAAGGCAAGATCCAAAGACCGATCTACTATGTGAGTAGGCTGCTCCGCGACGCGGAGACGAGGTACACCAGGATCGAGAAAATAGTGCTTGCCTTGATCACCTCGGTCCGGAAGCTGCGACCATATTTCCAAGCACATTCAGTGACGGTCCTGACCGATCAACCCATCAAGGCGGTGGTCCACCGTCCAGAAACATCGGGGAGGATGACCAAATGGGCCGTCGAACTAAGCGAGCACGACATACAATTTCAACCTCGCCCGGCCATCAAAGCTCAAGTGCTGGCCGACTTCCTCCTTGAGTGCACCATCCCGGAAGACGGCTCTACCCCAAAAAGTCCCGAAGGACCAAAACCTGAAGCTCGGTGGCTCCTTCACGTCGATGGGTCGTCCAACGCCCATCATTCCGGTGCGGGTTTGGTTCTCACCAGCCCGGAGGGGATGATCTTCGAATATGGCGTCCGATTCTCCTTCCCGGCTTCCAACAACGAAGCCGAGTATGAGGCCCTGTTAGCCGGTCTCCGGATCGCCCGCAACCTGAAGGTGGAAAAGAGCGCCTTCACCGACTCTCAGCTGGTGGCCGGCCATGTGCGAGGGGAGTTTGAAGCCCGAGAACCCAATATGGTTCGATATCTCCAAGAGGTGCGCGGCCTACTTCCTCACTTTTCAGAGTTTGAAATCATTCAAATTCCTAGATCGGAAAACGCCCGTGCCGACCTACTCTCCCGATTGGCAACCACGGAGACAATGGATGCTGAACAAAAATTCCATCTGGAGACTCTGGAGAAGCCGAGTATCATGGAAGCTGACCGGGTGATGCAAATCGAGACCGAACCATCCTGGTTCGACCCTATCCTCAGCTATCTTAAAGAAGGGTCGCTCCCGTCCGACCGAAGGGAGGCCAGGAAATTGAAGCTGCAGGCGACCCACTATGTATTGATTGACAGCCAGCTTTACAAGCGGTCTTTCTCCATGCCGCTGCTCAGATGCCTCCGCCCATCCGAGGCGGACTACGCTCTACGGGAGGTACATGAAGGGATCTGCGGCAACCATCTGGGAGCCGGTCCCTATGTCACAAGGTGCTACGGCAAGGCTATTATTGGCCGACCATGCAGAAAGATGCGGACGATCTAGTCCGAGCCTGTGACGCCTGCCAGAGGCATTCGAGCATCCAGAGGCTCCCCTCCGCCGAGCTAGTTTCCATATCCTCCGCCTGGCCCTTTGCCAAATGGGGGATGGACATCCTCGGCCCATTCCCGTTGGCGACAGGACAGCGAAAATTCTTATTTGTCGCCATTGACTACTTCACCAAATGGGTTGAAGCGGAAGCAGTTGCCCAAATCACCGAAGCCCGGGCCAGAGACTTTGTGTGGAGGTCCATCATCTGCCGGTTCGGCCTCCCCCACACCATAATCACCGATAACGGCAAGCAGTTCGACAATTCCAAATTCCGCCAATTCTGCGAAGAGCATGGAATTCGTCACCACCTTACTTCGGTCGGGCACCCACAAGCCAACGGAGCGGCCGAGGTAACCAACAGGACTCTCCTCCAAGGAATCAAAGCTCGCCTCTCTAGAGCCCAAGGCAGGTGGGCAGATGAGCTGCACCATGTCTTGTGGGCCTATCGCACCACTCCGAGAATCCCAACGGGCGAGACCCCATTCCGAATGGCTTTCGGTACGGAGGCCGTCATCCCTGTGGAAGTGGGCCTCCCATCTTTGCGGGTGGAGAGTTACTCGGAAGAAGCCAGCAACGAGCAACTCCGCACCAACCTCGACTTGGTGGAGGAAGTCAGAGAGAAGGCCCGAATCAGGACGGCCGCCTATCAACAGAGGGTGGCTCGGTACCATGCCTCCAGAGTTAAGGGGAAGACTTTCCTACCTGGCGACCTTGTCCTCCGGAAAGCTTCTGTATCCAAACCGCTGGAGCAAGGAAAGCTGGCGCCGAACTGGGAAGGCCCGTACCAAGTCACGGAGGTCATTGGGCCAGGAACCTACAAGCTGCAGGACCTCGAAGGGAAATCCGTCCCCCGAACGTGGAACTCGGACAACCTCCGCAAATACTATCAATAGGGTATGTCCTTTACGCCCGCCAGTTGTCTATTTTCCCACAATTTTTGAATCGGTATATACCATATTGCCATAAATCGTAAATGGAAAATAGATGCTGCTTATCAATCCTCGGCACACCGAGCTATCTGCTTTGAACAGGAAAATCTCCGAACCTTGGCAGGGCCAAGTAAAATTCTCCGAACCTCGGCAGGGCCGAGCAACAAATCTCCGAACCTTGGCAGGGCCAAGTGAACCTCGGCAGGGCCGAGCAACAAACCTTGGCTCCGAACCTCGGCAGGGCCGAGCAACAAATCTCCGAACCTTGGCAGGGCCAAGTAAAATATTCTCCGAACCTCGGCAGGGCCGAGCAACAAATCTCCGAACCTTGGCGGGCCAAGTGGGCAGAGCAACAAATCTCCGAACCTCGGCAGGGCCGAGCAACAAATCTCCGAACCTTGGCAGGGCCAAGTAAAAATTTCTCCGAACCTCGGCAGGGCCGAGCAACAAATCTCCGAACCTTGGCAGGGCCAAGCAATAAATCTCTGAACCTCGGCTGGGCCGAGCAACTAATCTCCGAACCTCAGCTGGGCCGAGCAAGTAATCTCCAAACCTCGGCTGGGCCGAGCAAATAATCTCCGAACCTCAGCTGGGCCGAGCGATGGATTCTAAAGCCCCAGCCAAATCGGAGTGCATAAAGCCCCGGCTAAAATCGAAGTGCATAGGTCCTAGAAAAAACCGAAGCATGCAAACCTCGACCGAAACTTAAGGACTTCTGAATAGTCCCTATAGCTTCGGCCAGTTCGAAGAATACACACCGTGCAATATCGTCAGCAGGTACAAATTCCGCGCCTTTAGAAAATCCCTAAAGGCCTCGACAGGCCCTACACGGCCGCCTAAGAACCCCAGACAAAGTCGGGGAACCTCTCCTACTACTAAATCCCTAGGTTAACCGAGCAGTATCCCTGCGCCTTACCGCCTAATCATCTATCTCGTTCCTCAAATGGGACCATGATTCACTGCGTAAGCCCATGGACCGCCCAGGTCTCCCTTCGGCTCGAACAGGGACAAACGATTTTTCCCTTTTTATGGACCAAACGATGATCTCAGCAGGGAACAAAAGATTGCCAAAAAAAGAGCTTTACTCTTTATTCATTATAGAGAAAAATACAAAAAGAAAAAGTGAAAAATGGCCTTCACAGAGACCTAATGTCTCCCCCCAGGAGCTGCCGGGTCCTCCCTGCACCGAGTCAGCTCGGCAACTTGCTGACGGAGGGATGCTATCACCCCTTCCTGCCGATCAATGACCCGGCGGAGAGCCTCGACCTCCCTCATAGAAACGGTGAGAAACTCCTCGACCGACTTCTCGAGCTGCTCATGGCCTGCTAGAGCTGACGCCAGGGCCATGCCATCGACAGTCACGGAGGAACGGCCCCCCTGGGAGCCCCCGCGGCATTGCTAACAATGCTCGACTCTTCGTTCGATTGCCATTCACCCTGAGAAGCCATACCCGCTCTCAGGAGCTGTCGAAAGGCTAGCCGAGAGGATGACGAACACTGGCATCCCCCTCGCCCATATTTTACCGCCCTGGCGAGTATCTCGAGCAGTCGGGTCATTAATCCCGACCCGTGAGAATCTGCCGCGTGTCGCCACTTTGGCTGGCACCCATGGGGAAGCGAAGAGTCGCGCCCCCTCCCGAGGAAATCGGCAAACGTCGACGAATTACTTGGGAACCCCCCCCTTCTCTAGAAACTGGGTTCCTTCGATTTGCCGGGCCCTCACGGAGTAAATGTTCTCAAACCCACCGAATTTCCTCAAATCGGCCGCCCTTGGAGAAGTGCGAAGAAAAGGAGCGTCAGCAGCTGACGCTGACTCGCTTCCCTCGAAAATCGCCAAATCATAAATATCAGGCGTCCCCATGCACCGCCCGTTTTGCTTTGGCGTTCCGCGCCAAATCTCACAGGAACCAAACATTGGAGTCTCGCGAACCTCGGCAGGGCCGAGCAATAAATCTCCCAACCTCGGCAGGGCCGAGCAATAAATCTCCGAACTTCGCCAAAGTCAAGGAATATGTTCTACTGCTAAGAATCCTGGCAAAAGCCGAGGAGTTCTTCCCACTATCAAAGCCCCAGCATAAAGCCGAGATGCATATCTCGTTATCACAAATCCCGACCAGACCAAGCAATCTCCAAAGTTCAGGCAGCTTATAAGCCCCGACCGGATCGGGTAACGCAAAAATCCTCGGCCAAGAATGAGCGATATCTCCGCGCCTTATCCTACGCCAAGTAAGATACTATCTGAAAGCTCGGACAAGCCAAGCAGCTTCTTAAATGCCCCAAGACGAGGTTAGTGCCTCACAGCACTTTGGTAGAGGTGAAGGACCTCCCTCTACTCGAAAGAGACATACGAGCTCTCTTTTCAAAGAAACACCTATTTTGTTCTACAAACAAAATCATGTCTACCGCGTGAGTCTGCACGGCGCCCAGATCTCCCTTCAATCAGGAACAAACAACTCCCCTATTAAGAACCGAGCTGCGATTTTGACGAAAAACAAAGCGGCAAAATGTACTATGACACGGGAGCGACAACTCTCAACACAAAAAGAAACAGAAGCTAGGAGAAAGGACAAAACTTCCTTTATTTCATTACCAGTGAAACAAATTACAACCGCCCAAGAGGCATTACAAGTGCGTTGAAGCACGGGAAATGAAAACGAGTACATAGCTCAGGCGAACTGCTCCAGGGCAACTTCGGGTAACAATGAAACTTCGGCATCCGATCCAACAAACCGGACAAGCCGCGAACCAGTCAGCTCGCGCGGATAATGAGCAAATGACTTGGCCCGACTGTTGCGACCAGCTTCAGTTAATAATGATATCTCAGCATCCGGCCCGAGATATCAAAGAAATCAGAAAGGGTGGATGAGCTTTGTCCCAAGCCACCCATCTGCAGAGCCCTCCAACGGGTGGGAAGAAAGCTCGCGGACTCTGATAACGGGGTACTCCCCCAAATCGAGTGTGTACCGCTAGCCACTGCCCAAGTCAAAAGGCAATGTACTAGCGGACAACACACCATCACCCCCTCCCCATGTGGCAAAAGATTCTTCGGGTGGACGAACCCAGGAATCCGGATCAGGGGAGGAGGCGAAGTTCATGTAAGTCATAGGGGGGCACGCGTACACTTCCTGCCTTGCGTTCCCCAATGCGAATCGCAAAGGACACACAGGAAGCGTATATGTGCGCTCTCCATGCGATCTCTACGAACCTCCTGTGCGCTCTCCATACGATCTCCGAACTCCTTTCTTGAGGACGAGCCACTCTCGACGGCTCCTTCATCACCCCAGCTATCCGGAGGGCGACGACTTGCAGAAGGAAAGCTCGGCCCTCCCGCTCTAAGCCCCAGAGAAACAGCATCATGCAAACATTCGCGATTCGCGAAGAAGGAAACTCTGGGATGGCCCAACACAGCCTTCTTTCCCCTTTTTATAGGCAAAGACGAACCGGGAGCAGCTATCAGAACAAAAAGCCCCGAGATTCAAAACGCCTGACCCACGCCACCACGTGGCCTCCTGAAATGAAAGCAGCGCCCCTCGTTGCACGCCAAGCGCGTCCCGAACCATGACACATGCCAAGAGATTTTCTCTGATCTCGGATCACGAGCTTTAAATACAGAAAACCGTCGCCGATCTTACAGGTACTGGCAACCTGGAAATCGTCCGCGAAAATGACATCCTCCAATGGCGAATAAGCGCTTACACCACACGCCAAAGCAACCTGCATTGGAAAAGATCGACATGGCAAAGGTCCCTCGGAAAGTGCCGGGGCAACCTTTTGCTGGCTGCAGAGTCGTACTATCTATTTCGACGAAACGAAAATCGACCTACCTTGGAAAAACAAAGCACTGACGGGGGTAATAAAGAGGCGCGAAGGCCAAACCCTCTCTTTACAAAAAGAATAAAGGGATGACAACGATGATTCAACAAACCCCCCAGCTCGGGAACAAATTCCCCTCTTTTCATCAAAGGCACAACCACGACCTTGCCACTAATAAGACGGACTACCCCGGTCCTAACCAGGATGCTTCTGTGATTCCTGGTCCCGTCCAGTCGACCTACCGCATTTCTCGGCCCCAGCCGAGCTATTTCATCCCTCGGCCCTAGCCGAGCTATTTCTTTCTCGGCCCCAGCCGAGCTATTTCGTCCCTCGGCCCTAGCCGAGCTATTTCCTTTCTCGGCCCCAGCCGAGCCATTTCATCCCTCGGCCCTAGCCGAGCCATTTCATCCCTCAGCCCTAGCTGAGCTATTTCCTTTCTCGGCCCAGCCGAACTATTTCATCCCTCGGCCCTAGCCGAGCTATTTCCTTTCTCGGCCCTAGTCGAGCTATCGCATCCTTCGGCCCTAGCCGAACCATTGCATCATTCGGCTTAAGCCGAACTGAATCGTCCCTCAGCTCCTTTTGTACCAAGCCGTGTTGTCGCTCGGCTCCTTCGTCGCGGCTATCCCTGTGCCCTGGCCTCAACCAAGATGTTCCCTCAAATTTGAGCCAGAAAACAACCAAGCGCGCAAGTAAGCCATAGGTTGCTCGCGGTTGGGATAAAAATTTAACATGAGAAATCACCCAAGAAAAGCAAACAAATGAAAACAACTGACCCGTTTACTGATTTCCGGTCAAACTACAAAAGAAAAGAAACAGAAAATACATATGGGCCCCAAGAGGTCAAGGCTTGGGATCAGACCCGGTGTCCCCTACGGCAACATCAGCGGTGCGTCACTAGGCTCCCCCTTCTTGACAGTGTCCCGCCAAGATACCTCGGCAGCAATGTCGATGCCCAGAATGGCTTCGAGATCGACGTCAGAAATCTCCTCATATTCATCTTCCTTGGCCCCCGGGGTGCGTGTCTCGTAATATCGGCTTCCAGACAAGACAAGTCCAGGTCAGGATAAGCTTGAGTAATCTTAGCCCGTGCCTCCTCTTCGCCAAACCGGAATGCATTAGCGCAGGCCACCCTGCGTTCCTCGGCAAACTAGGTAGAGTTCTTATACTCCTCCACCACTGAAGAGGCCCGTGCGTTCGCCTTGGCCAATTGCTTCTCCAATTCGGAGATCCTTCGGTGCCTCGAGGCCGCCTCCTCTCCGAAGGCCTTCAACCGCCCCTGAAACTCCTGGCTCATCTTGTTCAACTGCAGACGAAAAGCCAAGTAAGGCAGAAGTCAAAAAACCAAAACGGATAAAATAGATAAGCCCTACCTGCTCGTCCCGCCGAGCCAGCTCACAGCCCAGCACTTGGAGCCTATTGAGAGCCCTCGATTTAGCCGATTGATTTTGGCAAGGCTCTCTTTGAGTTCATCCACCCGGGACTGAGTGTCTTCAATCTCTTGACGAGCGTAGTCGAGCTCGTCAGAGAGTCGAGCAGCTCGTTCGTCCGACCACTTTAGCCGATCCTTCGTGTCGACGAGCTCTTTATTTAGATGGGCAAGTTGGTCCTGCTACCGCCGACACTTGTGCTCCTCCTCCTCGAGCCTCTTGCTAGTTGCCCATATCTTCGGCGTGGCTGGCTTTCAACTGGTCACATCTCTTATCAAAAAACCGTTGCATGGAATTGACCTTACCCTCGTGCTCTGCTTTGATTGAGATAGCTCCAGACTGACCTTCTCGGATTGCTCACGAAGCCTTGAAGCTCGTTAACCTACGTTGCGAGTTGAGAGGCTCTTTCTCTCTCAACTGCAAGAACCCTGCGAGCCTCCTCGAGCTCCCTCTGGAGGACTGCCAAGGCTCGAGAAAGTTTAGCTGTAGAATCCACCCTCTCCTTGAGGTAATCGACCTCTTGGCGGGCCCGAGCCCAAGCTCCAACAACCAGATGCAAACACCATTTCAGCGCCCTCATGATCAGGGCATTCTATGAAAAGGATTGCACATATGAACGCAGTCGAACTAACTGACTAAAAACCTGCTTCGGTGTGACACTTACCTGAGACGCATAATCCGAAGCAATCCGCGTGAGGGCAAGGTCATCAATCTCGGGAAGAAGGAAAGCCTCGTTCGGCACTCCAGTGTACCTAAAGGCCACCTCGACAATATCCTCCGGCTCGTTCCCTCCTACCGAGGAACTCTCTCCCCCTTGGAATGCAGACCGCATCAAAGCGGAGAACATAACACCTCCGGATCGCGTGAGTGGAAATTTACGCTCAGGGAACCAACTTGGGAACCCGCGGCCCCTGAGGCCCTTGTTCGGCCAACCTCCTCCACCAGAGCCCTCATTTGAGAGGCCTCGGGCATTTTGACTCTGGCAAGGGGAGCCCCGGCCCGAACGTCCCCTTTGCTCGACGGCTCCCCTCCTTCTCCTTCTTCTTCCTCCTTTTCCGCTTCCTCGGACATTTTTCTGCCCTCGGCAGACTCCTTTTGAACTTCGGTTTCCCTCGAGGCCTCCTGTGCCTCGGCGAAAGGCCCTTCACTGGAAGACGCCCCATGAAGTTCGGTCGCTGGTTCGGCAGGCTCGGCTACCCCTTCATCCCCCACTGGCTCTCCCACCAGCAGCCCGGACTGAACCTCAGCAGCTGTAACCACTTCTCCCACCTCGATCGAAGCGAGGGCCGCTCCCGCCTCCACCTGCAACCTCTCCGAACCACCGGCCCCCAGTGAGGGAGACCGAGCTGCCCCGGCCACGGGGGTCTCCAAGTGAACCGACGTTATTCCCTCGCCATCATCGGACAAAACGGCAACAGGTGGGGAGGAAATTTCAGCAGCCTCCTCCGAAACCCCTGCGATATCTTGATCTTCCCCCCTGATAGATCTTCCTCCGGCACCAAAAGACCATGCGCCATCGGAACTTCGACACTTTCAGCCCCGGCGACGAGGAGCGCCGATCGTCACCATCTCTCCTGATCCCCTAGGGCGGGAGCGGAAGGGCGAGACCTCTTCTCAGCCCTATGCTTGCTACTGGAGCCGGATCTCCTGCGACGCTTGCCCAGCTCCTCCCTCACCTAATCTACGAACGCCGACCTTTCGGCTGTAGGAGCAATACAACTCGCCCGTTAGCTCACATAAAATCGAAATTGAAATCACATTAAGCTATTGGCTACAAAGTGATACTCACCGCGAGGATCAACAGGACTCAATCCGGCAGCGAAGAGAGCATCCTCCATAGAAGGGCGCTGGCCGGAAGCACTCGACTGCTATGTAACATGATCAAATCCCTTTTCTCTGCTCGATAACTCCGGATGCGCTTCTGGATCCTTTACATATCGTCCCCACACCCGAGGGAAGTCTGAGCCAATATTCCCTTCGACTATAAAGAATCGCGATTTCCATTCCTTTATCGACGACGGGTTGTCCGAAATCATCTTGAAAGACCTCCGGGGACCGATGTAAGGCCACTCTGAGGCCCTCCTGAAGACCAGATTGTAGCACACCCTGAACATCGGAAGGGTCGCGTCACCCCGACACGACTGCACAATGAGATGAATCGATGAGGTTTCGCCAGCTGTTGGGAGCCACCATGGTGAAGCATAAATTGTAGAACCTCATCACCTCCCACACCAGCGGGTGAAGAGGAAACCTAAGGCCTGCCCTCAAACTTTCCTCATAACAGAACGCTCCGTCCCCCAATTCGGATGTCACCTTGTCATCAGCCGTCGGGAGCAACAAGGTAACATCCTGAGGAATCTTGTACAGGCGGCGTATCCATTCCAGATCCGCCAGGGTCACCTCCGAAGCCTGATCACTCGGGCTCACCATGTTGTCGATCGAAAGAGATGCTGAGCAAGGTCGCTAAGAAAACGGGGAGACGAAGTTCTCTAAGGGAAAGCGAAAGAGCGCTACGAATAGGGATGGCGCCGCTACGACTCCGTTTTTTCCAAAAGAAACGCCTCAGGGAGAAGATGAGGCGTCTCAATCAAGACGTCCGGAACCGCCGCTACAGGCGCCGTGAAGATCGAGATTTCCAATGTGGCGCTTCCCCAATCGTTGCCTTCGCTCCTAAGAAACATGGATCCACCTCGAGAAGGCAGAACGACCACGCATCATTAATTAGGGCATCATTGCATGGGCTGTCAAATATAGATCCCCCCGTTCGGATTGTGCCACCTAAGTCTATACTCCCTATGCCCGAACATACGCTTTGAACTAGGGAGTGGGGGGCATGTGTTGAGGGATAAAATTGCCATTGCATTGATAACTGTGCGAATGGGCTAAGATCAGCCCTAGCCCCCACTTGCTATGCTGCGCCTACGAAGAATGAGCTAGCTAGTATGATCCGGCGGATCGAGCAACCCATAGCTCGGCTCCCCCGAGCAACCCATAGCTCGGTTCCCTCGAGCAATACGTAGCTCGGCTTCCCCGAGCAACCCATAGCTCGGCTTCCCCGAGCAACATAGCTCGGTTCCCCGAGCCATCCATAGTTTGACTTCCCCGAGCAACCCATAGCTCGTTCCCCCGAGCCATCCATAGTTCGGCTTCCCCGAGCCATCCATATCTTGGCTTCCCTGAGCCATCCAAAGCTTGGATTCCCCGAGCAACCCATAGCTTGGCTTCCCCGAGCCATCCATAGCTCGGCTTCCCCGAGCAACCCATAGCTTGGCTTCCCGAGCCATCCATAGCTTGGCTTCCCCGAGCAACCCATAGCTCGGCTTCCCCGAGCCATCCATAGCTAGGCTTCCCCGAGCCATCCATAGCTAGGCTTCCCCGGGCCATCCATAGCTCGGCTTCCCCGAGCAACCCATAGCTCGGTTCCCCCGAGAAACCCATAGCTCGGCTTCCCCGGGCCATCCATAGCTCGGCTCCCCCGAGCAACGGCTTCCCCGGACCATCCATAGCTCGGCTCCCCCGAGCAACCCATAGCTCGGTTCCCCGAGCAACCTGAAGCTCGGCTTCCCCGAGTAACCCGTAGCTCGACATGCACCTCTGCGGAACCTGGCGCGGGAGAGCCCAAGACTAGTGTAACAGAATCCCAGACGAAGAATCATATCGATGAGTGGCTTAGGATCTGCAATAATGGTCTAGGACCTACATAGTCATTGGATCCCAGGCCATCAGAGAGCTCTCCAAGCCGTCGATCCTTCAACGGATAAGATACGGATCCCACCGGCCTCACAACGGCTTGATTCGAATCATCCCCGTATCCCAACAACCTTCGAACCTTCCAGAAGGCGCTCAAGATTCAGGTGATTGCCTATAAATAATACTCCCAGATTCTCTCAGGTATGCGCACAAGCTCCCGTACATAGCTCCTGGCTCAGTCCCAGCATCACTCTCTCTCTTTCACTGCTCCCCCTTTTTTCCCTTTCCGCCGTCGGCGCTCCGCCGAGCTCCCGATTGGCCGCCCCCGGAGGGACTCCCCAAAGAGATCCTTCTCCTCATTTCTGTTGATCGTCGATCCCCACTGACTTGAGTGTTGAAGGGTCTTCCGCGGAGGGCCACCCCCAACGCCTCTCGCGTGAGGACTTCTTTGCAGGTCCGCTCAGAAGGAAGCCCGATCAGGAGACCGATCGCGCCCGAATCGAAGGACAGATCCCAACAGCAACAATATCCATGTCTAATATTATTATAGACCATACGTCTACCATGCTATCATTTCTATTATATTTAATTAGAATTTCAAACTTCATCATAGTCCAAATTAATTTGATTAAACCTTCCATTCGTAAGATATGTTTATAAATACAATATACCACACTAATAGTCCTAAAATCTTTTATGCTAACTTATCATTTTTGGAATCTCTTTTCCAAAAAAAAAACAGCATCCAATGAGTAGAGCGGGATACCCACCCCACCACCACTCTCACCGGATCCCACACGGCCTATCATATAAAGTGTGACCCTATCTGTTGAACGTTGTTATCCATAACCAACACGCAAAAATCACTTACCGAAATACGCTTATTGCATCACATCATGCACTACAGCCATTGCCCCACTGTTGAGTTGGGGCCCGCCCCAGCTCCTTGAGAAGGTTGGTCATTGATGATCGATCCTTTGTTAGACATGGCGTTACAGGACACGTGGCAGGTTGCTAAGGGGGAGCACGTGTGGCGTGTCAACGTACCAGGTTCTTGTCACCGGCTCACTGTTTGGCACAACCGTCGCCAGCCTGGTTGAGCTTTCGAGCTGTTTGGCTTGCTTTCAGAGAACGATGGGAAGGTGACCAAAAATGGTGACTGCTAAATATACTGAAAAAGTCTCCATGGAGTACTCTGGTGACGGTCATGTGGGTTTCTCTCAAAAGGAAATATGCATGCAAGGAAGCTACAGTTATGATTCTTTTATTTCAATAAAGATTAAGAAAAAAAGCTTTGATGAATGACTTGACTGTCTGGCAGAGGACTGAAGAAAAGAAAGTAGGGAAAGGTCCAAATTAACTTGGATGATGGAAATGATTCCGCTGCTGGAAGCTGATCTGAATGTATGGGCTTCATAGAGTGATATCTGCGACTAGAATCCTCGGATATATCGTAAAGTTATTTTAGGGAAATTATCCCACGGGTGTATATTTCTGCTGCTCTCCACCCCTTACGTCAGTTCCAGTCCCATCACATCGGTTTGATTTCGTAGTCTTAACATATATTTTTCTTATTGAATGATCATTTGAGTGTGAACATCAGGGAATCAACACCATCCCCATATACCGGCTCCACCTTTATTCTATCCTCCAATTGCTCCTCTTTTCACCATCCTGAGCTGTCAGGAGAAGTTCTTTGTGCATCGTCTTCTATAGATAAAGTTACGCAACACATTGATCGTATACTTATGCATACGCATATATAAATGCATCATAGTTCAATAGATCATAGCATGCGTGTATGTATAGATACACTATCAATGATCATATTCAATGCACGATTTTATGCATTAAAGATGATGCATAAAATCTTTTTCTGCGCTGTAATGCCCAACATTTGGAATGAGCAGCTGAAATATTACTGCTTGTCCTATTGCGATCTATACGGTCATGCAGAACATTGAAAAAGTATCAATTTTGTTGGAGAAATAATTGTAACCACTAAGAATTGCTTTTCATTGCTTTTGTGGGGCTGTCACGAATATTTACAATTTATATCTAATAATTTTAGGAAAGTTGCAATTTAAATCTTGCATTTAATAAAATATTTTAAAAATCTACAATTTATAACCTATAACTTTATAAAGCCTGCTATATCACCCCTTAATTTTTTAATATTAAAATATTAATCATTAAATTTTATTTAAGAGATATAGATATTTTACTAGCAATAATTCCAACTAGTTATGTGCATAACTTCCGTACTAAAAAAATTGTCAAATTTCATGAATAATATGGTAATAGAAAGCGTTCCATCATACAACCACGCTATTTGCTTCCTTCCTACATGATAAGATACTTCTTTTGTGATAACTCTCAATAGTCCCACATCAAAAAATTGAAAGTTGGTTAAGTGATTTATATGTGTAAAGTAAGAAGGATAAGGCACCAATTGGATCCTTTTTGGGCTATGATGGCCCAAGTTGGTGTGAACCTTATCCGTCTTGCTTTCTTATAACGAAACGGGCAGTGGGCTCGGATCGTTACAATATGGTATCAGAGCCACGCACCAGTCGAAAGTGCAGGAGCTAAGTGCCATACAGGGCAAAGTGCTACATCGATGGGAAGCCACCTCTTGAATCTGTAGGGGCCACAGGGCAAAGTGCTACATTGATGGGAGCCACTTCTTGAACCTATGGGGGTCACCTTTAGAATCCTGCCTGCCTGATGGTTGTGATCAATTGACCCTGGCGACGAGGACATCGCCTTTGTAAGGGGGTAGATTATGATAACCCTCCCAATAGTCTCACATCGGGAAATTGAGAGTTGGTTAAGTGGTTTATATGTGGTAAAGTAAGAAGGACAAGGTACCAATTGGATCCCTTTTTGGGCTGTAGTGGCCCAAGTTGGTATGGACCTTGTCCGTCTTGCTTTCTTGTAACGAAACGGATCCGTGGGTCCGAGTCATTACACCCTTTCTATGCATATAGTTTGGATTGCCTGCTTTTGTGAACGTCGTTACCACCTAGTGAGGTGAAGAAAACAGCGTAGTAAGAAAGCAAAGGATATAATTATTGTAGTGGGGGCTTCAAAGCAAAGGATCTACACTCCATTATTGCTATTTATCGTGCTTTTATGGAGGCCACCACTACAGTCACGAAGGAGATGGTGGCTTCGATATGAAAGCAAAAGAGACAACAACTTTGCTAAATAAATGAAGGAGATAATAACTCGATCGATAGTGGCTTCAATGGAGGAGGAGATAGTAATAGTGAAGGTACAATATATAATCAATGTACAAGTACTTTTATTGATTTAGCTGGACATGGGTGCTAAATGACCAAAAATCCTCCTTTATTATACCAATGATTCTAACTTGTTCATATATTATTTTAAAAAATAAATAATGAAGTTGTATCATAATAAAACCCATCTCTCTAAGCCTTCGAACTACCAATACCAATAATATCATTACTGTGTAAGAGCTAGTGCATTGGACGTTATAATAATTATCATAAAATATTATTTAATTATTAAAAAATTATCTTATGTATTAAAAATTATTTAAAATATATCAAATTATTAATTGATAAGTAATAAATCTTCCAAATGGTTGATTTTACCATCAAGCAATTATGATGTGCAATACACATGCTCCCCCAATAATAATGTCACTCTGGTACAAACATATGAAAGGTTTAGAATGGTGCAGATTATGAGCTAAAAGATTTTATTAAGGATAGAGTTTAAATTATATATGTTTTTAATATTATAAGGTTTAACTTGTAATTATTCTAAGCTTTCATGGGTAGATGGGGTGCCTCTCCTGGTACCAACTTTTGTAAACATATATTTTTCTCATTGATGGGCGCATGCGGAAATGTTCACTTTTAGTAAAATCGTGCTCTAGGGAGATATAGATCACGTTATCCTAAAATGTCTGGATTTTAACTTTTCCTTCATATCCATAATGCTCGGCTTTGTGGTAGTGCGTGGCGTTCGCTTTCTAGCTCAATGTTTCACCAATCACTATATTACTCGATACCATGGGATTAAGGGTCTATCTGAAGGGAGGCACTCGTACGTGTCAGTACTTTGCGCATGGATCACGACACTTGCACCAATATATTGATAGGATTGGTCTGCCTCAAGTTCTGATTTTTGAAATCATCAGTTATTAACCATCAAACAAAACGATTCGAACAATCAAACAGTTTGAACGGCTCCCATTCAACGATTTAAATGATTAAAATTAGGGATAATTGATGTATGCACCTTCAATTGACTATCATTCTACATTAATCTCTATTGATTGGGTTTTGATGACCATTTTATGTTTAGTCATTGATCATATAAACTTCTATATAATTATGCAAAAATACCTACACATACATATAAATAAAATAAATTTAATTATATTCTAATAGCTAAATTTAGAATTCAGAATCTGATTAACTACTTAGATTCACACAATTCATAAATTTCAAAGATAGATAAAAATAATAAAGATGAAATAATTTGAAGATTCATATGGATCTACGCCTCTCTCTCTCTCTCTGTTTATATATATATATATATATATATATATATATATATATATATATATATATATATATATATATATATATATATATATTTACAAACTAGGTGTTATTAATACAAATATTGATTGAATTATATTTATAAAATATTAATTAACTTATAACAATAAGCTAAAAGAAAAAAGAAAAAAAGAAAAGTTTGAATGATGAACCCTCTTTCAATTTTAGAAGGAAAAGGGTGAGAAAAACTTGGCCACCATTGCTTCCACCGTTCAAGGGTCTCAAAGCGCTATCCTCTCTAAAATTCAACCATGACTATCATTAATTTCATCTTCGACAATGACAAATAGTGTACTCATGTGGACCGAATGACTCCTCTAAAGTCCCCCCTCTCCTTCCAACGCCAATTGATTCCTGCCTTCTATTAAATGTTGTTGGAAGATATGAAAGAAAAGTTGATGACACTGGATATTTAATTTAGTGGTTGAGGTGGCCAGACATGCAACAATGATTAAAGTTTAATTGACAAGATCAGCTGCTAAGCATGCTAGTGGTATTTATACAAGCGAAATTAAGCTTGATGTCCAACACAAAACATGGTGGAATTTAATTTGGGTTGCCAAGGATACAAGAAATCCCACATTATATTGGAGACTGATCATGTAAATGTTGGGATATGGTAACATTTTCCGTGTCAACAATGTGAGTCACAAATGGAGTGAACAAAATTCTACTGGTAAGATCACCAAAGGACATTTCATGGAGAGCTCCTTGTAAGATGACGAGGATACCGTAATAAAATAAGAAAATAAACAAATATTCATGTAAAAAAAAGAGAAGAAAGAATGCAGAACCTTTTAATTTTCTTTCCTTCCTTCCTATTCTAGTATCAATTGTCTATTTCAATGTGCTGACCTAGCTATGCACTATGTAATGATGAAGGCTCTATCTTTTGATGTATTTTTTCTCTCATTCTCTATTAACAATTTAAAATCTTATCCAAAAAGATAAATCAAAATGTATTAATTGAACTTTTTGATCCTATATAAATGACTAAACTTTATCTAATATATAGTTAATATAAGACTAAACATATGCTAGCTTGAGTTCTTAAATATTCCTTTTTTTCGTATCTTGATATTCTTGTTAGGCTAAAGGTTTAAATCAATTTTATTCAAATTCAAACACAATCACAAACGCAATGAATGACTTGTGTTCAGCCTTAAATTAGTTCATGTGCATTGATACTTAGTTCACATGGACGATAAGCTAAATCTAATATCATTTTATAATAACTTAGAACCTTACCTAAAAAAACTAGCAGGAATGTATTATTTTGACCTTTTGATAGTATATAAGTATCCAAAATATATTCAGTATATAATCGATATAAAACTAAATATATGCTATTATGCCTTTCACATTCTCTTACTTTTACTAATTTTGCCAGAACCCAATACCCTTTTTCCTCACTATTTGATGACCTTCACCTCTTAGCGCCATTGTCCTCAAGAGGATAGTACCATAAGATAACTTTCCTAGAGGTCTTGAGTAGATATCTAAGGTCAAATTGGTTTGGATGAGATTTTAAATATGCTTTTGGGTGTCTATTATTTAGTGATATACAATATTAGCAAGATAGCAATCGATACTATATATTATTTTAATTTAATGTGTTTATCAATAAATGCAAGTTTTTATAGCAAGATCGACATTGAAAATGAGGCTTCGTGAAACAAAAGAGTAGGAGGATAGAAAAGAGGGATACTGGAATAATGATTTAGAGTAGCTTGCCTTGTAGATGAGCTGAAATCTTTGCCTTTTTTTTTTTTTTTTACACTTCAATCCGAGTACTCATCGATGTCCTCTAAGCGTTTGGTGCTGTTATTGGTTTTGGGAATGGTTTGTACATCGCCTTCGATGCATAAATTTATGTATTTGGCATAATGATTAACTGCACGTCTATATGGATGCATGTATCACGATTTAATGGGCCGTAGCATGCTTCGCATGCACGCGCAGCCAATGAGCTTGTCTGGTGTGCTCTTCGTGCATCGCCGAAGACTTTTCCTTGGTTTTGTCACAGCTTCTGAAATTTTGGGCCCATAGGTCCATTTAGAAGAAAATGCGTGCTTTCGAGGTAGATGCGGTAATACCCCTTTTCAAGGGCTCTCGATCATCCGTTGCATGTAGCATGAGACACAATCGTAGTCACCTCAAGCACTTCCCAGAAATCATTCGGGCGCGAGCCATTTTGACGCTTTGTTTGATAAAAAAAATTATTTTTATATAAATGTATAAGATAAAGTTTATTTAAGAGATAATTAGAGAATAATCAGATTTTTTTAATAATATTTTGTTCTCAAGACATGCTGAAGAAATAACTAGCTTTTTCCTCATTTTCTAAGAATAAGTTTTGTTGCCGCCGGGATCTGTCCTCCGACTCGGACGTGGTCGATCTCCAGGAAGTGGGGTGCGGCGGACCTGCAAACAGGAAGCCCTGCACACGGAAGGACACCGGGGGTGGTCCTCCGCGGAAGGCCCTCCGACGCTCAAGTCAGCGGGAAGGAATCGGCGATCAACCAGACAAGGAGGTGGATCTCTCCGGGAGACCTCTCCAGGGGCGGTCAATCGGAGGCTCTGGTAAGGGCAGAGCACCGACGAGCTGCCGGGAGAGAGAGAGAGTAACCCTGGAGTTTTTGTGTGTCAAGGGTTGCGTACCTGAGGTAATCTGCCAACTCGTATTTATAGACTGTCACCTGGGGACTTGAGCGTCTTCTGGAAGGTACTGAGGTTGTTAAGATTCGGGGTAGACAGAATCAGGCCGTTGTGGGGCCGTTAGAATCCACCTTGTCCGTTAAGGGATCGACGACTGGGAGAGCCCCTCGATGTCTTGGATCTGGGTGAGTAGACCTGGGGCGGTTATAATAGGTCTTAGGCCACGTCTTAATATGATCCCCTGCTAGGGTGCTGCTTGGGTAGTTCTTCTCCCGCGCCAGGTTCCGCGGAGGTGGACGTCGGGGTGGATCGCTAGGGCAGCGTGGAGCCGAAGCCGAGCTGCGGAGGCCGAGCTAAGGAAGCCTAGGAGCCCGGAAGGGCCGAGCTACGGAGGCCGCCGAGCTACGGAAGCCCGGAAGGCCGAGCTAGGGAAGCCCGGAGAGGCCGAGCTAGGCCCGGAGGAGCCGAGCGGAACCGAGCGGAAGCCCGGAAGCCGAGCTAGGGAAGCCCGGAGAGGCCGAGCTAGGAAGCCCGGAGGAGCCGAGCTAGGAAGCCCGGAAGGGCCGAGCTACGGAGGCCCCGAGCTAGGAAGCCCGGAAGGGGCCGAGCTAGGAAGCCCGGAAGGGCCGAGCTACGGAAGCCCGGAAGGGGCCGAGCTACGGAAGCCCGGAAGGAGCCGAGCTAGGAAGCCCGGAAGGCCGAGCTACGGAGGCCGAAAGAGCCGAGCTACGGAAGCCCGGAAGGGGCCGAGCTACGGAAGCCCGGAAGAGAGCTAGGAAGCCCGGAGGACGGAAGCCCGGAAGGAGCCGAGCTACGGAAGCCCGGAGGGGCCGAGCTACGGAAGCCCGGAAGGGCCGAAGGGAGGAGGTCTCCTTAGCCGTCTTGCACGGATATCAATGCAATGACGATTTTACCCCCCAACACATGCCCCCCACTCCCTAGTTCGAAGCGTAGGTTCGGGCGTAGGGAGTATAAGTCAAGTGGCGCGCCCCGATGGGACGTTTTGGCTTAAACAACCCGTGCAATGATGCCTTAATTAATGCGAGGGCCACGTACCTCCGAAGGTGAGGCTTCTCCATTAGCGACGGTTGAGATTGCCGTGCCGTGAATCCCGATCGATGGGGGTATGTCGAGGCGATCCCGGACGCCTCGAATGGGGTGTTCCGCCTCCCAGGGCGGTTTCTTGGCGGAGAAGCGAAGTGACAGCTGCCCTTATATATATACACGCATGTGCGGCGTCTTCTCTTTGTTTTCAGAAGAGCGTTGGCCTCTCATCCTCTTCGCGTTCACCGTTTTTCGCTCAGGACTTCCTTCGACCGAGATGGCGATGAGCCCTGGAGACGTAGCCTCAGAAATCGTCGCTGAGATTTGGGGAGGATTCACCAAAGGTATGGTCTGCCCATGGATGTTTTGCGGGTGCCGGGGCTTGAGATAGGGTCACCCGGGACTTGGAGTCTGGAGTATTCGTCTACGAGGACAGTTTAAGGCGGGTCTTCGTTTCCCTCTCCATCCCTTGGTGAAGGAGATCATGACCCATTACAACATCTGTCCATCGATGGTGGCCCCAAACAGTTGGCGGAACATCGTCGGATTTATCTCGATGTGCCACCAGATCCAAATCGTTGCGACTCTCCCCCTTTTCCGCACCTGTTATCACCTAACTCCCGGGCGGAAATCGGAGTGGACCTCCATCGGGCCCCGGAGGTCTTTTAATGTCATTGCGGATAAGCCCTCTTCCATCAAGGGGTGGAAGAGTCGATTTGTGATTGCGGAGGGGAACATCGGGTCCGATTTCCCTCGGCGATGGGGGGAAGTTGCGAAGGATGCGGAGACGCATCCGGCCCTATCGGTGCAGGAGGAGAGGGACCTGGACGTCCTTCGTAATGGACAGACGTTTTCGGCCAACGACTTGTTATCGGAGGGAGCTCTCTTTGCAGCCGGGCTCAGCCCTTTGGACCCTCAAGGTGAGTTTCTTTATTTTTCGCTGTGTTTTTCTCGATGTGTGCTTGGATCTGAGTGTAACTGGCAGCCACGAGGTTGGCGTTGTCGAGCCTCTCCAAGAGGAAGAGAGGGAAGCGTCCTGGGGAAGTAGTGGAGCGGACAGTGGCCGGCCCAAAAAGAGGCTCACACTCCGCAGGAGCCCGCCGGCGCCGGAGCAGTCACGGTAGAAGCGCCTGGGGCGAAGGAGGATACGGGGAGGGCGGCCGTGGCGCCCGAACCTCTCGTTTTGGAGATTTCGGATAGTTCGGATGAGGCTCCGCTGGCTCATCTGACCGCGCCCCCTTGAAGGAGGAACTCGTGACGGATTTGTGGAGGCGGTCGTAGCTGAGGAGGCTGTCCCCCGGGAGTCGCCATGGCTCCAGCGGAGAGGGGAGGAGACAGCCGCAATGGGGAGGTTCAGGGAGGCCCCTCTTGGTCTCTCTGCAGGGGAGTCCGGCAGAGTGAGGCAGGTCAGACTGAGGCCTCGGGGGAGCCTGCGGGGGGCCGCAGTGGTGGCGGGCCGAGAGGGGGGCCCAGGGCGCACAGTGGTGGTAGGGAGCGCAACGCAGCAAGGGGGCCCCGCATTGGGGCCCTTCGAGGAAGATTTTGGGGAGATTAGCGCTTGGGCTGGTCGAGCTATCTGAAGAGGCTCCAAGCCAGGGCCTTGACGGAAGAAGCTGGGAGGCTGCAGGCCACTCAGCTGGGGATCGTCCAGGCCGGTCCCTCAGGCGGGGTCGGTCAACCCAGTGGCTCGGAGGCTAGCATCGACGAGGCGTTTTCCGCCATGATGAGGTCGGTCCTGTATCCGGGTGCGGGTCCATCGGCGGACGAGTTCGCTGACCGGGGTTGATAGATGCTGCATTCGGGCAGCAAGGTGTAGCTGAGGTATTCATCTCCTCCCCGCCATAGATAATACGACTTTGATAAAGATGACCCGGGACTATGCTCGAAGGTGAGTCATTTCCCAGTGCGTAGATGTTACCCGAGGACTCCATTGTGGGCGCTTACTCAATCTTTTGCCTTGTAGGGGGTTTTGCTTTCTCGGGCATTGCTGGCGCTGAGTCTGGCGACAGGGGCCAGCGTCCAGGCCCGGAGGGAGAAAGTCGAGCTCCAGTCGCGCTGAAAAGTCTGAGCAGTTCGCGGAGCTCATGGACACGATGGATAGGAGCTCGAAGGGGCCAGGGCGGCACACCAGGTGCTGTGGACGAGGTGTCCAAGCTGAAGCATAGGGTGGAGGAGTTACAGGGACTCCTGGCGAAGAGCGATGACGCATGCCGGAGCTGGCCAAAATCAAATCAAAACACTCCGCGGAGATGGTGGCGATGCGGCGGGACCACGCGAGAGTCTGGGCCGGCTTGAGGAAGAAGGCCGACGACGAGGAAAACGCCTGACGAGAATGTTGGGAGGTGGAGGAGACATTGAAAAAACGTAATGACGAAATCGCTGAATTGAAGGAGAACGCTAAGTGGCAACAAGGGGTATAGCTCGAGTGAATGGCGAGTTATCCCAAGCTCGCGGAGGAAATCGGAGCCAAGGAGTTGAGGATCAGTACCTGCAAGAGAGGGTGGAGCTGGTCGGCGCTGACAGGACGAGGGCCCGGAGCGAGGCTGAGGAGCTGGCCAAGAGGTTGGCCAGACGAGAGGGGAGGTATGCTCATTTCCCCCCATTTTTCTTTTGGTTCTTGTGATGCCGATTGTCTTTGACTTTTCAGATGGCGAGTGGGGTCGGAGGTTCAGGCTCTCAAGGCGAGCTTGCGTCCGCCGCAAGGAGCTCGGAGCTCGAGATACGGTCTAGCGAGCTCGAGGGCGAAACGCCATCCTGGGGCCCAGGTGGCTGAGGCCGAGAAACGGGCCACTGAGGCCAACATGCAGCTCGCCATTCTTCAGGGGAGGCAAGATGCTATGAACGTTGACGCATTCCGTCACGGGATGGAAGAGTGCAAAGCAGAGGATACTTAGCGGGCACCCGGAGTGGGACCTTTCTTTTCTGATGCTGAAACTCCGAAGACGGCGAATCCGCAGAAGAAGAAGATGAAGACGAATATGTCGACGTTTCTGACGCCGAGCTTGGCGGCACCCCTGGTCCCAGCGAAGCCGTAGCCTCCGAGGGACAGTCGCAAACCCGCTGAGGGGGAAAACATCAGAGAAGGGCGAGCCTAGCACACTAGATGTGGCTGAGGGCTCCCAAACCGGTGGAGCTCCTGGCTCTTAGGGGCCGCTCCTGTATCTTCCCCCTTTTAAACATTTGATTCTTAATAAGGAATTTCCTGTTTTTATTAAGTGTTTTTCTTGCGTGACGTTGTCTGTTTCGCCTCGATCGTGAGCGACCTATGGCTTGACCCTTATGTCATTTTTATTTCCCTTGGCTTGTCTGGTTCGGTTAGACGAAGAAAGATCGACGGATTCGGCTCGGTTAAGGCCGATAGGCGAGATAGGTCGGCGGGGCCGACGGAAAAATAGGTCGGCTGGGGCCGACAAGATAGGTCGGCTGGGGCCGACAAGAAATAGGTCGGTTGGGGCCGACGGACAAATAGGTCGGCGGGGGCCGACAATAGGTCGGCTGGGGCCGACAGGCAAAGTAGGCCTTCGCGCTTTCTGCTATTCTGCCAATGCCCTGCTGTTCTGCAGGTGATTCGGTTTTTATTTCACCAGAATTGATGATACGGCGTAGTGGGGGTATAAAGCTGTATCAGAGCTTTCCGGAAGGTGCTCTTTTCCCATGCGGGTCACTTTGCGTGCGTGCACGCAACCGTCCACCATTGGACAGTATTTTCTCAAGGACGATACTCTGAGCCTGCCAGTTTCCGAATGCCAGCGGACGATTTTCTGCATTTAATGACGCGATTCGGGATCAGGAAAGGATCTCCGTACGCGTCTGGTTCAGGCGGTGGGCTTCGGCGCGCAGGGGTGCTGCGCCATCTGAGGGGCCACGTGGAGGCGTGGGCCAGGTGTTTGAATCTCGGGACTTTCAGCTTGGGTAGCTTTCCCGGTTTTTTTGCCTATAAAAAGGGGAAAGAGGGGTCATCTGGTTATCCCCAAAGTTTCTTTTCCTGAGCTTCCATTATGCTCATTTCTCTGCTGCTACGAGTGGGAGGATCGACTTTCCTCTCATGGGCTCCTTGCCGCCGGATAGCTGGGGCGACCGGGGAGCTGCTGAAGAATGGCTCATCCTTAGGGGACGAGTCCCGGAGATCATATGGAGAGCGCACAAGGGGGGGCAGAGATCATACGGAGAGCGCACATATGCGCTTCCGTGTGATCTGCGGCCCTGTTGCGGGGGCTTACGGTAGGAGGTGTATGACACCTCCGTAGCACGCGCAGACTCCCCTCTTTCGCTGGCTTAGGTTCCCGCCCTTCTCTGAGGGGAATCCTTGCCACGGGAGGAGAAAATGGGAGCAACCGGGTTCGGATGGTCCCCGGTTCCCTCGAGTGGGCGGCGGCCTGCGATCCGCACTCCCTTCTAGGGGAGCGGGCTGGTTCGTCCGAATCCTCAGAATCAGCATCCGCGGGCCATGCCTCCTTGAATCTTTTATTCAGCCATGGAGGGTCAGCTTTATCGACCGTCCAGGCGGGCTGACCGTTTCGTGGTTTGCCTGATTTGTCGATCCGGACGTCGGAACATCACAGTTGCCTAGGTCTGCTTTGGAGCAGTTGCCCGAGTTTTGTATTTGCCTTTATTTTATGCATTTCAATGCTTTTGTAACGCCTGAGGCATTTGTAATTGATCATGATGGCAATAAAGAGAGTTATGTTCCGTTTTTCAATCTCTATCTTTTCTTGTGCCGATCTTTGTCATTGTTGTTGTGGGGTACAAAGGCGTCCCGCTCGTCCTTAGACGAGGATCCCACGCCGTCCCGAACTAATCGAGGTTCGTATGCGGCGGTTCAGGGATCAGTTCGGCGAAATACGTCCTTGCTTAGGTCGAAGTTTGATATTTTGTGCTTCGCTCTTACCGGGGCTCGAATTATCGCGGGTCGGCTTTGGCCGAAGTTCAGTGAATCTGTACTTTTTCCCGAGCTATGGAAACCCAGGAGGAGCCGAGCTACGGAGGCTCGAAAGGGCCGAGCTACGAAAGCCCGGGAAGGCCGAGCTAGGGAAGCCCGGAGAGGCCGAGCTATGGAAACCCGGGAGGAGCCGAGCTATGGAAGCCCAGGAGGAGCCGAACTATGGAAGCCCGGAAGGGCCGAGCTACGGAGGCTCGAAAGGGCCGAGCTACGGAAGCCCGGAAGGGCCGAGCTACGGAAGCCCGGAAGGGGCCGGGCTATGGAAGCCGGAAGGAGCTGAGCTATGGAAGCCCGGAAGGGGGCCGAGCTACGGAGGCTCGAAAGGGCCGAGCTACGGAAGCCCGGAAGGGGCCGAGCTATGGAAGCCCGGAAGGAAACGAGCTATGGAAGCCTGGAGGGGGCCGGGCTACGGAAGCCCGGAAGGAGCCGAGCTACGGAAGCCCGGGAGGGGCCGAGCTACGGAAGCCCGGAAGGGCGAAGGGAGGAGGTCGATCTTAGCCGCCTCGCACGGATATTAACGCAATGTCGATTTGACCCCCCCCCCCCCAAGTTTAAAAAATAATTCATGATTAACATGATTTATCTTTCCTAATTAACTTTTTTTTTCAACTATTTTTTATAATTATAATTTTTAAAATAAAAAATATATCCTTTTTATTTCCTATTTCAAGCACGCCTATTTCAAACATGAGCGGCACGTAGGCGCGGTCAAACTCCCTCGCCTCCTGTACGGGCCACAGGGAGAAAACAAGGACCACGTCTAACATGTGACGTGGCGTGTAATTTTTCTACATACCGTCGTCAGCTCTCTCAGAGTTGGTACTGTTGACGTAAGGGCATACGTAGATGTCTACGGTCGCTATCTTCGCGTTTTGGTGTTTAAGTGGTCGGCCGCATCCGCTGCCTACCTCCTACCCGATTAATTTCTTTTCACTATTTTTTCGAAAAAGAAAAATCGAAGGGACAGATTATCCGATTGCGAGTTGGTCTTCTAGAACATGGTCGCCCTCCCCATTTTTTGTCCTTTTTGGGAGAAAGAAACAAAAATGTCCGATAAATAATTACGGCAAGAAACCATCTTTTAATTATTTTTAGCAGCAGCTTTCTTATGTTTAACAAATCTTGGAGCTTTTGTTGTAAAAATTTTAAAAAGAAAAAGTCTAGATAAGAAAAGATAGGAATAATGATTTAGATAAAATCGAGAGAGATAAAGAAAAGGATAGGCTTGAATCACGTACGGAATATTTTTCTTAAGCGTTATTTGCACGCTCTCGAATACTCTGTGGATAAATAGCAAATACGCTGCTGAATAAGACAAGCCTTTTATCAAGTTTGCATCAAAACACTAATGAAAACTCGACAAGAACAGATTCTATTCTTTAATTTGATTTGTATATCGATTTATAGAAATTGAGCGCCGCGGCACCGGAGCCTGTGAAGTGTTGATTCTCGGAGAGCCGCATGGTTTCATAACATATATGTTGCAGAGATTTAAAGAAAACGGATATAGTTTCTTTTTTGAAACGAAACATCACGTCGCTTCGGCTTCTGAAGCGAGAATTACCATGGGAGTGTCCGCGACTATTCCCTAAACATATCTACAACACCTTAGTTTATTTAAACAAAATCTTAATAATCCTCCACTTATTTAAAACAAACTAAGTTCACATATAAAATTAAGGACAATGAGCATTAATACAGTTAGGTATCTTTCGAATTGAACCTAACCTTAGTGAAAATACCACAAAGTTTTAACGAAATTCCAGGTAGCATAAACACTTTGAACCAGTTATTCCTTGTGTCAAAACCGGTGATACTTCACACACACTCCTTAATGTTTTCCGTCTACACCACACGTTTAGCACGATTTATGACCATGTGCTTATCTTATTTTATGAACCTTTTCATGAGAGAAACTCCAACTCTCACTTGAGAAGGCACCATCTCAAGGTTCACATAGGTGAAGTTCTTTCAGTATCTCTGTTACAATAGATACTTGTCCACATGACTGAACTTCATTAAGAGTTTAAAAAGCTCAACCCTCCATCTTGTAACAATCAACACTATACACTAAGTGCAGCTATAATCCACTTATCAATGACTTTTTGTTACCCATTGAACCTAAGACTAGTCATTTCCTAGTATTAGGTTGGGTTGCCATCATTGGTGGAGTTTTACTTAAGGAATTTTAGACCCATCCCTCTAAAAGTCATCTTCACTAAATGTCTTATAAGAGGTTTAGTAAGTGGATTATCTAGATTATAGCTTGATCGCACAAAAGTGAGAGAAATTATTCCATCCTTGATTAATTTCTCACATACTCATATCTTAGACTAATGTGTCTAGACTTCCCATTGTACACTTCGCTCTACGCTCTGGCTAAAGTGGCTTGGCTATCATAATGTATCGATACGGTTGAAATATTCTCACAAGCCAATGAGATTTCCAATAGAAGATCCCTTAACCACTCAACCTCATGTCCTGCTTAAGCTAGAGCCACAAACTCTAACTCCATTGTTGAGTGTGTAATGCAAATTTGTTTCTTGGATTTCCAAGATATTGCACCACCCGCTAGTGTAAACACCCAACCAGTGGTAGATTTATTATCTCCCACTCTTGATATCCAACTTGCATCGGTATATCCTTCCAATACAGCAGGAAATTTAGAGTATTGTAGACCTAGTCTTTTGGTTTTCAAAAGATAACCAAAGACTCTACCAATAGCCTTCCAATGCTCTACACTTGGGTTGCTAGTAAACCTACTTAGCTTACTAACTGCAAATGCTATATCGGATCTAGTGCATTGCATCAAATACATTAGACAACCAATAGCACTTGCATACTCAAGTTGAGCCATAGCTCATCCACTATTCATTTTAAGCTTTAGACTTGGATCGAGCGGGGTGTTCACTTCTTTGAACTTCAAATGTTTGTACTTGTGTAACACTTTCTCAACATAATGTAATTGACTAAGTTCAAAGCCCCCACTATTTTGTTTCACTTTGATGCCTAAAATAGTATCAACTTGTCTAAGATCTTTCATCTTGAAAGTAGATGATAGAAACCTCTTCGTTTTTTGTATGCCTTTCATTTCATTGCTAATGATCAATATATCATCAACATAAAGGCATACATATACTACAAAGTCACCATGCACTTTAGTATATAAACACTTGTCAGAAACATTGTGAACAAATCCATTTGAGAGTATGACAGAGTCAAACTTCTCATGCCATTGTTTGGGCGCTTGTTTCAATCCGTACAAGGATTTAACAAGCTTGCACACTTTATGTTCATTACCCGGTAGGATAAAACCCTCTGGTTGTTCCATGTAGACCTCCTCATCAAGATCACCATTTAGAAATGTCGTTTTGACATCCATTTGATGAACATAAAGGTTGTGTAATGAAGCTAATGCAAACAATACTCTAATTGTTGTTATTCTAGCTACAGGTGCATATGTATCAAAATAGTCGATTCCTTCTTTTTGTCGAAAACCTTTAGCTACTAGTCTAGCTTTGTAGGTGTTTAAAGTACCATCATTATGATACTTCTTCTTAAACACCCATTTACAACCAATAGGCTTAGACCCTTTGGGTAAATTTACAAGCTCCCAAGTGTGGTTAGCTATAATGGAATCCATTTCATCTTGAATAGCTTCCTTCCAAAAGGCTGATCCCTTGAAGCCATAGCTTCCTTAAAGGTTTTAGGATCATCTTCCACTTGAAGAAAAATAGGTACTCTACGGATAAAATTCTCTCTACTTCCTTCAACTAAATAAAGGAAAATAAGTTGAGAGTCTATTTCATCAGGTCCTAAATCCTTAGCTTTTCGAATTCTCTTACTTTTCCAAAGCTCCGGTTATTTTTCAACAACCTTTGAAGATCTCTCCTCATGAGAATTATTACTCTTTAAATTTGTAGGAGCTTGAGAATATTACTCTTTAAATTCTCAAGAAACTCCACATCTCTAAATTCTACTATCACGTTAGACTCTAGATCCAAGAGTCTATAAGCTTTGCTATTTGTGGCATAACCAACAATACACTTCTTATCCCTCTGGGACCCAATTTGGTTCTTTTGGGGTCTAGGTTCTTGTAGTAGGCAAGACACCCCCACACTTTGAAATACCCAATATTAGGCTTTCTTCCTTTCCATATCTCATATGGAGATGTCTGAGTTTTTTTTAAAGGAATTCTATTTAAAATATGACAAGCAGCAAATAAAGCTTCACCCCATAAATTAAATGGCAATTCAGAATGCATTAACATAGCATTGATCATCTCTTGTAATGTTCTATTCTTACGTTCAGCCAAACCATTTTGTTGTGGTGTACGTGGTGCGAAACTTTGGTGTATAATGCTATTTTCTTCACAAAATGCATTAAAATTATTAGAAAAATATTCTCCACCCCTATCACTTCTAAGGATTTTAATATTTCTACCTAACTGATTTTCTACCTCTACTTTATATTTCTAAAAGCATGGAAAGCATCATCTTTATGCTTTAATAAATAAACATATATGAATTTAGAGCAATCATCAATAAAGGTAATGAAATACCTATTCCCACCTCTAGTTAACATGCCATTAAATTCACATATATCAGAATGCACAAGTTCTAATAAGTTGAAATTTCTCTCAACGCTATGAAATGGTTTCTTAGTCATCTTTGATTTAATGCATATTTCACATTTATTGAACTCATCAATTTTGCAAGAAATCAAACCACATTTAACAAGCCTTTTCATGGTACTAATTCCAATATGTGCTAGTCTACCATGCCATAATGTAATTGAGTCAAGCATATAAGCAGAAGCAACATCTTTATTAATAGAATTGTCAATGATACATAATCTGACCATTCCATCACTAGAATAGCCCTTGCCAACAAATATACCATTACGGGTCAAGATAAGTTTGTCTGACTCAAAAATAAATTTTATTCCTGGTTTGCCCAAAAGATCCCCACTAACAAGGTTCCTATTCATATCCGGCACATGCAACATATTTGACAAAGTAATTTTCTTGCCAGAAGTGAATTTGAGTTCTACGTTTCCTTTGCCATACACCTTGGACCGGCCTTCATTGCCCATCTGTATCTCTTGTTCATCGATGACATCCACATAAGTCTTGAATATAGACTTATCATAGGAAACGTGGATGGTGGCGCAAGTGTCGTACCACCATCCGGGGACCTTGCCATGGACCGTCATGACTTCGCTCACGGTGCGATGATTTCATCATCGTCAACGTTGGTGGCATTTGCTTCCTTAATTTGGCCCCTGCGGTGTCTGCAGTCACGAGCAAAATGCCCGGGTTTGCCATACACATAACAGCTTCCCTTGGGCTTCTTTTTCTTGAACTTCTCTTGATTCTTTTTGGGACCAAGATAGTTTGCTTTTCCATCCTTTTTGTCCTTCTTAGGCTTGCTCACAGCATTGGCCTTTGAAAACCCCGTTTCAACATTGACATTCTCCAACTTCTCCCTCATCCTCGATTCGAAGGTGTTTCTTAATTTGGTCCAAGAAAAAATCCTCGGTGTTGTGGAGAAGTTTTTTCCTATAGCCCTTCAAAGACAGCGGTAATTTTGTGAGTATCGCACCAACTTGAAAAGACTCGGGAATATCGATTTTCACTGCTTTAAGTTTGTTGACAATCACTTGCAATTCATGCACTTGTGCAAGGATTGACTTCTCATCACACATCTTGAATTCAAAATATTTAGAGATGAGAAATTTCTTCGTACCTTCCTCTTCGGCCTTGTACTTGTATTCCAATGCATTCCATATCTCTTTTGCCGATTGTGTGTTAGTGTATAGATCATACAATCAATCGGATAGAGCGTTGAGGATGTGCCCGCGGCATATGAATTCATCCTCCCTTCGCTTCTTGCGCTATACCTTAACTTGACTTCATCAGAGTCATTTTCAGTTGGCTCCGATATAGGCACCAAGTCCGGATCAAGGATGTAGAAGATCTTTAATGCAGTGAGAAGAAACTTTAACTTATCTTGCCAATGGGTGAAATTAGTGCTATCGAATCGATCGAGTCTGACAAGATCTTGGTTCATCAACTTGATAGTGGTGACAGAAGTCTCATCTCCATTGAAATAACGCTTAAGATTGTTGAGAAATTTGAAAAAGAAAAGTCTAGATAAGAAGAGATAGGATGATGATTTAGATAAGAACTGAGAGAGATGAAGAAAAAGGATATGCTTAAATCATGCACGGAACACTTTCCTTAAGCGTTATTTGCACCCTCTCGAATGCTCTGTGGGTGAATAGCAAATACGCTGCATGATAAGACAAGCCTTTTATCGAGTTTGCATCAAAGCACTAATGAAATTTGATTGTAGACAAGAACAGATTCTATTCTTTGATTTGATTTGTATGTGGATTTATAGAAATTGTATGTGGATTTATAGAAATTGAGCGCCATGGCATTGGAGCCTGTGAAGCGTTGATTTCCAAAAAACCACATAGTTTCGTAACATATTCGTTGCAGAGATTTAAAGATAATGAATAATTTTTTTTTAAATAAAGCATTATATCGCTTGGGATTCTGAAGCAAGAATTACCATGAGAGAATCCGTAACTATTTTCTAAATATATCCACGGTACCTTAATTTATTTAAACAAAATCTTAATATTTTTATTGTCAACGAAGTCCACAGCAGCCACCGAGGCGGGGAGGCCCCCTCCAGCCCTTGATTGGATCAGACGGGAGAATGGGGCGCTGTCATCTTCTTGGTAGTGGCGTTGGTACTGGATCCCCTCCTTTGTCATCACTATAACTCCCTGGCTTAGATCTACCTGCGGCTGCGGCGGTTGTGGCTCGTGCTGAGGCTGGCAGAAGGTGGGCTCTTCGTCAACACAGCTGCCCCCCATCAGGTCTGACGGGGGCTTCACGTAGCAAAGAGGTGGGACGGCCGTCGAGTTTTGTAGTCAGGCAAACCGGTAGGGATCCGTGATGGGATTGGCGATGAGCTGGTCGAGCTTCGATCCGTAACGGTGGAACCCGGCACTGGTCGATAGAGCTGCAGCGTCGTGCGTTTGGCCTCTATAGTTTAACACCAGAGGCTTCTGATGCTGGGCCCCACAAGATTTCTTATATATACGGCACAAGACCCATT
The DNA here is from genome assembly GCA_900491605.1 of Calamus simplicifolius. Lineage (NCBI taxonomy): Eukaryota > Viridiplantae > Streptophyta > Magnoliopsida > Arecales > Arecaceae > Calamus > Calamus simplicifolius. Next base: position 503,130 of record UESW01004985.1, on the reverse strand, counting down.
GGTCCAGCTGCCGGAATTATTTCAATAGTTAGCAGCAATATTAATTACAACAATCGGTAGCTCTGTTTGAAATGTAACGAACGGATGCATGGAAGATTTTATGGTAGACAAAGGTCAGGATCAGGGTCAGAATCATTGGTTAGTGCAAAGAGGTGGACTCAAAATATTAGTTAAGACATATCAAGTAGTGAATACCCGGTGAGGCCTCGGCATGGCGTCTGCCGTGGTGGGCTGCTTCTTTGTGGAATTGGAAGTGGAAGAACTAAATCGCAGAGCCGGTACTCGTGCATTATCCAGTTGGTCTTGAATCCCATCGGAGCCTTTCCCACGTAGAAGACGAGCGCCTTCTTTATCCCTAGTCTCCTCCCGCCCACCGCGATGGCTTTGTCCGTCCCGGTCGCTTTCCAGTACCCGGATCCAGCCGCCCGGTTTGGCCTCGAACTGTTGGGGTATTTGCGGTCCCTGTGACTCAAGAAGTACCATTCCTTCTCTCCGAACAACGCCTTGCCTGCCTCACGCCATGCACGCACACAGAGACAGACACCTCATGATTCTCTCTTTTCTAAGTACATTTAACATAATTTAACGATTACCACCACGCACGGGCAATAGGCTTACCGGGAAGGACCCACGGATCAAACTTGTAGAGGTCGATTTCACCGATGATGGTTGGCGAGAAGAGCTCGTCTGAGACTTTCGGGCACAGGTAGTGGACGAGGAGCTCCTCGTCGGTCGGAAAGAACCGGAAACCGGGCGGCAACCCCTGCTGCGGGACCAGCTCTTTATTACTTCCCATCCTTCCTCTCTTTTCTTTCTTTTTCCGGCTCTTTTTTATTTATTTGCTTCTCTTTAGTTCCATACTTCCATTCCAACAGGCTAGCAGCGCGCTCTTTATATAGCGACCGCGAAACAGGTGGGACCATAAGGACTGGCCGTCCAAAACGTGGCACGGGACAACTAGCCCAGTCGCGATGTCAGCCGCGCCTCGGCACTTGGCCTTATCCAAGATTCTTTAGGGACACGTTGCGGGCGCCTTTGGCGCTCTTCTGATCCTTGGAAGAAGTACGGGTCACGCACTTTGAAAATGATATATTTTCATCAAGGTGAGAGAAAAATGGAGCTCGCACTTTAAGTCAGTGGATTCAACGCGGAGCAAGCTGGCCGGTGGTTAAATGGTAGCAACTGGTCATGCTGCCCTTTTATTCCTGAGGTCCTGCTGAAATTTCGCTTCAAAACTTCGGAGACGTGGGCCGGTTTCCACGTCTCAACCTGTGTGCATGCCTGCTCTGTTTTGGAAGGGCCAGCGGTGGCGAGCCGACTTAACGTGGCGATGGACACGTGGGGAGCCGAGAACCCGTCATCGGTAGGGAGTCGAAGGCCGTATGACGCATGCGTTTATCTGCAGCCGCCCATATCGTCCAAAAGCTGGAGATTTTGCTCAGATGAAACAAAGTTCTCGTCTTATTGCTAAATTATTTAATGATAATATTGATTGTCAAGATTCATAATTATCATTCCAAACTAATGCGATGGCAGAGGCTCCAAAATTCAATCAGCAAAAGGGCATGCTGGACCTTTAAAAATAAAAAAAATTAAAAAAATTAATTAATCTTACATAATAAATACTCTATTATATAATTAAAAAGTAATAAAAGAACAAAGAGATCAGAAAGTATTGAAATATATTTTTTTTATTCCATCCAAAGTATCTCAAATATAACTCGATGCCATCTATTTATAAGCATATAAAAAAGATGTTACATTCATCAAAATTAATAAGAATTGACATTTGTGATGCCAATAGACATAACCCCTTGGAATACTAATGTGCATTGTTGCTACCAAATCAATTTTGGGGAGTATTGAACGAAAGAGGAGCTTCGTGGGCCTTTAGAGGTATGACAGGATCGACGTCCTTTAGCCGGAAACCTGCAAGAAAAGTTTCGAATCGATGGTGCCGACGGGACCCTTCGACGCTCAAGTCAACAATCTGGAGAACAGTGATTTTTTAATGAAAGAGTAGAGATCGAGTCCCCCTCCTCGTTGTGAGTCGGGGTCTTTATATACTTGTTCGGGGTTCCGCTTACCCTTCCGTGATAATAGCTGGATCTTCTCTTCTATTGAGATCGGTTTCATAGGTTAGCATCGGATGGTTAGAAACGTTCCGCTGATATTGGCAAATGTGCAGCACTTGTAACTGCGCCTGTGATCTTGGTAAAAGGTGGGCGAGCGGATCGCGTTGTAGTTTTAAGTCCGTTCAGAATTGAAGTTCGGCTTCATGATTGGAATTGCGTCAATGGTTGAGATCGGAGCCAGAATTGGAGCCGGGGCTGAGGTCGAGGCCAGAAGTCGATGTTGGAGCCGAGGCCGAGGCCATAAGCTGAGGCTCATTTCTCATTCAGGCTTATGGCAGCAGAGAGAGAGAGAGCTTGGGGCTGCCATCGAAGAAACCGTCCCCGCTTCCTTTGGTGGCTCAAGTCTGTTGAGAAAGCTAAACAGCTGGGAAAGGCCGTTGAGAACAAAACGTCGAACAGAAACGTGAACAGAATATTGCGCTTGATTTTCTGATTTGAGAAGTCTGTTTCAAGAATAAACTGCCGCTCATGGGCCTGTTAACTAGCCCCATCAGATGCCCCCGATACTTTTTGAGCTTGGGTAATGCAGGATATACATGCTCAAGAAGTGTAGAATTTTAGGCAGTTTTGAGGGTAAGTTGCCTGCCACTCAAAGTATCGTATGCTAAGTTTTGGGGGGATGCTCGTCAACTAACCAGCGATGCAAAAATGAAACTGATGGAGCTGTACTAATGCCGTTGAGGTTTGAGAGGTAGAGCTGCTAAGGCTGCTATAATGCCGTCAAGGCTGATAGAGCCGACGAGGCTGCTATAATGCCATTAAGGCTGATAGAGCCGATGAGGCTGCAACAAAATCGTTGAGGTTGATAGAGCCATCGGGGCAGAGCGATAGAGCTGCTAAGGCTGAGGCCGAGGCCGTATGAGGATGAGGGGACAGTCGAGTGCCGAGGTGGCCAAGCGAAGGCCGACTGGAGCCGAGGCCGACTAGGGCCGAGGCCGACCAGGGTCGAGGCCGACTGGGGCCGAGGCCGAGGTGGCCGAGCGGAGGTGCCGCGGCGAAGCGGGACAGAATGATGTCAGGGTGAGGCCGACTTCTTCCTCTCTTTGCGGTGCCTTGTGTAGACATCTTCACGCTTCCCTTGACTGGCAGCCAGCAGTCTTCTTCCGATGCGAAAGCCGGAAGCGGATGCCCATCAACTGTAAGTTGGAGAGTCGGTTTCTTCTGACTGTGAGTTGACTTTGGGTCTTCTTTTGTCATGAGATTTGGAGGTGGGTTCCCATCAACCGATTGGCCATTGGCCGCTGATACAGAGTTGAAGCCGCTGGGGCTGAAATGAAGCCGTTGAGGCTGTGACGAAGCTGCTGAGGCAGAGTTGAGGCCGTTGAGAGCCTTTTGAACCCCGAAGGGTGACCTGAGAGTCGCTGGGATCGATGGGACCATGCTCGGGAGCCTTTAACCCCGGAGGGCGACCTGAGAGCTGAGAGTCGCCAGATGCCTTTTTCTTTGCACCAACGATCTTTGCTGCCGGCGTTGGAGTCAGTCTTTGGGCTCGGAGTACCGATGCGAAGTCGGGCTTCCGGTGTCGATGCTGAGTCGGGCTTGAGTGCCGACGCAGAGTCGGGCTTAGGTGCCGACATGGAGCTGGGCTTGAGAGCCAATGCGGAGCCGGGCTTGAGTTCCGAGGGGAGACTCGAGCTTGAGTGCCGACACGGAGCCGGACTTGAGTGCCGAGGGGAGACTCAGGCTTTAGTGCCGATGCTGAGTCGGGCTTACATGCTGAGGGGAGACTCGGGCTTGAGTGCCGACACGGAGTTGGGCTTGAGTGCCGACACGGAGTCGGGCTTAGGTGCTGAGGGGAGACTCGGGCTTAGAATGCCGATGCAGAGTTGGGCTTGAGTGCCGACGCGGAGTCGGGCTTTTTGGATCCAGTGGTACATCGATTTTCGGTGTCGATGGTACATCGGGCTTTTGAGACACTAACGCGAGGTTTGTCTTGAATGCCGATACAGAGTCGATCTTCCCTGCGTAACATTTTTAATCATCAATGAAAGAAAAAGTCTTAAGTGCAGCGTACTTGGCTCTTGCGGCACTCTTGTTTTCCTTCTGCGGACTTGAGCGCCTCTGCCCGCTGGTGGTCTGCCCCTCAGGGAAATTAAGTTGGTTGGAGTGGAGGTACCGCTGCCCTTACTTGGGCCTCTCTGCATCACTGTCCATAGGAGAGAAGGCTGCTTGGGCGATGAGTGATGGCCCTCTGAGCTTTAAGTCGCTGATGAGCTTGATGATGGTGGACCTCTTGCTGAGGAGATTCCTGACGAGATGAATGATGACCGGCTTGAGAAACGACTGTTGAGTGGTCACGAGATGTTGCTTCTGAAGCTTCTGCTTAGCTCACTGAAGGTGCCCCCAGCATAGCTGGTGAAAGCTTCTTGGATTCTTTTCATCACTACCTTTATGATCCATCATTTTGATTAAAGGGGGACAAGGATCTACAAACTAGCATCACTAATCTGCCCCTTTCTGTCAACTTCAACTATGGTTCCTTACAGATGAAAAAATTCATTTTCTTTTGTACTGCCTTATGTAGACATTTTCACGCTCTTTAAAGCTATGCTTTTAGACTGTTCAAAAAAACTTTAAGTTTGCGAGCTTGGTGTTGGGCGCTGAGGCGAGGCTATACATGGCCGAAGGAAAAACCCAAGGCCGAAGCTGTTTTCAAACGGAGAGAGAAAAGGTGGTGGTGGCCGAGGGGAGCTCGGTCGGCCGCAGAAACGGGAACGGCAGACTCGGGAGCTTGCTGGAGACGGCAACGGGAGCTGGGAATAGTTGGGAGCGAGCTTGGTCTCATGTAGAAAAGGAGAGCCCCAGGTCCAAGAACACGGATGGCCATGCGGGACATATGCACGGCCGAAAGAACGAGGCCGACGGGCGCTCAGCTCTGTTCCACCGCGGTACAGCCAAAGCAGGGAGTCTCGGCGGCTTGCATGGTTGAGGGGGCTCGGCAGCTGGGAGCTAATCAAAATGGGAAATGGAGACAGCGAGTCGAAGGAGACCATGTTAGAAAAATTTGTTTTTTTTTCCTTTTGCAAAATTCATTTATTAGAAAAATTCTAGATAATTAATCAGAAAAGTTATACTAGAAATTTAGATTAAAATCAAAATAAAAAGAATCAAACTGGTCGAGGCGTGTTAAACACTGCCCTAAGGACAAGTTTTCGCCCCCTCGTGCGGGTTGTTGGCGAATTGTCCCCAAGGTACAATGACCTGATTTGATTCGATCCTCCTACCGCGAGCACGATCGGGTGGAGGTTCAAACCCAGTGATTCTTCAGATGCCCAAATAAAATAATAAAATAGTTTAAACAATCTTTTACCACCAGTAGTTTGTTGAGACAGATTTTCTTGGTTAGACTCCTTGAGACAGCATGGATTTGCAGCAACAAGATCTTCAAGGATTGGAATTGCAGCAACAAGATCTTCAAGGATTGAATTGCAGCAACAAGATCTTCAAGGATTGGATTTGCAGCAACAATATCTCCAAGGATTTTAGGAACAAGATCTCCAAGGATTTCAGCAACAAGATCTTCAAGGATTTCAACAACAAGGATTTTGCAGTAAAGGATTTTGCAGTAACAAGATTTGTGGCAATGGTTTTTTTCTTTTCTTTTTTTCACTACTTTTTCCCCTTAGATTATCCATATATTTATATAAGAAAAATATTACCGTTCCTCCTTGTTACCGTTCCTTCCCAACGGAAGGAAAAACGGATTTCCGAAAATCACGGAACGCTCGCTGCGAGCGTTCCGCAAACGCTCATCGCGAGCGCGTCCGGAAATCACGGAACGCTCGCAGCGAGCGTTCCGCAATGGAGTGGTAATTAAATGCTCGCGTGGGACGCGCTCAAACGAAACGCTCGCGACGAGCGTTTGCGGAACGCTCGCTGCGAGCGTTCCGTGATTTCCGGACGCGCTCGCGATGAGCGTTTGCGGAACGCTCGCAGCGAGCGTTTCGTGATTTCCGGAAATCCGTTTTTCCTTCCGTTGGGAAGGAACGGTAACAAGGAGGAACGGTAATATTTTTTTATATAAATATATGGATAATCTAAGGGAAAAGAAAAGAAAAGAAAAAAAACCATTGCCACAAATCTTGTTACTGCAAAATCCTTTATTGCAAAATCCTTGTTGTTGAAATCCTTGAAGATCTTGCTGAAATCCTTGGAGATCTTGTTGCTGAAATCCTTGGAGATCTTGTTGCTGCAAATCCAATCCTTGAAGATATTGTTGCTGCAATTCCAATCCTTGAAGATCTTGTTGCTGCAAATCCATGCTGTCTCAGGAGTCTAACCAAGAAAATCTGTCTCAACAAACTACTGGTGGTAAAAGATTGTTTTAACTATTTTATTATTTTATTTGGGCATCTGAAGAATCACTGGGTTTGAACCTCCACCCGATCGTGCTCGCGGTAGGAGGATCGAATCAAATCAGGTCGTTGTACCTTGGGGACAATTCGCCAACAACCCGCACGAGGAGGCGAAAACTTGTCCTTAGGGCAGTGTTTAACACGCCTCGACCAGTTTGATTCTTTTTATTTTTGATTTTAATCTAAATTTCTAGTATAACTTTTCTGATTAATTATCTAGCATTTTTCTAATAAATGAATTTTGCAAAAGGAAATAAAATAAATTATTTCTAACAGCTAAGGATAAGTTTTCTATCATTAGAAAGTGCTAGATTTTATTATAAAAAAAAAAACTTATTTTTGAATCTATTCAGAAGCCTTAGAATTAGTTTTGAATTTAAAATTTAAAATTTAAAATTCAAATTTGAAATTTAAAAAAAAATTAAACTCAAATTTAGAATTGAATTATTTGAGTTAATTATTGCTTAGTCGTTTGATTATTATTGCAAATAGTTTCTAGATTTAATTCCTTTGAATTTAAATTTAAAATCTAGAAATATCTAAAAAGTATTTGAATTTGAAAAATTATTTGAGTTAATTATTGCTTAGTCGTTTGATTATTATTGCAAATAGTTTCTAGATTTAATTCCTTTGAATTTAAATTTAAAATCTAGAAATATCTGAAAAGTATTTGAATTTGAAAAATTATTTGAGTTAATTATTGCTTAGTCGTTTGATTATTATTGCAAATAGTTTCTAGATTTAATTCCTTTGAATTTAAATTTAAAATCTAGAAATATCTGAAAAGTTATTAATTTGAAAAAATTTAAATACTTTTTGGTTGTGCAGAACGAATTAAGAAACCAACCTTTTCAAAATGGGTTCTGATGATCTTAGTGCAATCAAACCAGAAAAATTTAATGGATCATTCTTTAGGAGGTGGCAAAGCCAAGTGAAATACTGGCTTACCACTTTAGGTTTATTTTCAGCCATAGACTTATCAGATCCCAAATCTAATAGTCAACAAGGTTCTTCTAGTGTAGTTGATGCCTCAACTTCATCAAAAACACCCCAAGAAATAGATTTTCATTGTAGACATAGAATTTTAAGTGCCCTATCTGATAATCTTTATGATGTCTACCTTCCTACTAAAACTGCTAAGGAACTATGGGATGCTCTTGAGGCTGAATATGGGATGGTTGATGCTGGTCTAGATAGATTCACTATCTCAAAATTTCGAAAGTACATAATGGTAGATTCCAAACCCATTAGCATACAAATTCATGAATTCCAAGATTTTCTTAGAAAGTCAGAATTGACTGGCTGTAGTTTTTCTGAAAACTATAAGGTCCAAGCCTTAGTAGATTCTCTTCCATCATCTTGGTCATCCTTTGCTCGAGAGCTAAGTCATAAGCAAGGTAGCTTGACCCTAACAGAAGTGATTAACTCTATTAGGATAGAAGAGGAACACCGACTTAAGCTAAATCAAAATCAAAAGACCGACCTTGGACCTAAAATAAATTTGACCGAGTCAAATCCAACTCCAAATCAATTCAAACCTAAGAGAAAGAATTTTAAGAAGAAGAAATTTCAATCTAAATCCAACCAATCATACAAACCTCCTCAGAACCGATCAAATCAGAACCGACCGAATCAGAAGTCAAAGAATTATAAAGGCACATTCTGCTTTGTGTGCGGAAGGACAAATCATGTGGCGAAGGACTGCTACCACCGAAAGACTGAACCATTGAGGAAATCATCCAAACCACAAGTTAACGTGGTTGAGAGTGGTGCTGAGCCTTCTTTTAGGTCGGTAAATTCAAAATACTTAATTAACTCAATCCTATTTTCTTGTGATTGGTGGCTTGATTCAGGAGCTAATGTTCATGTTTGTTTTGATCGCTCCTGGTTCTCCACCTTTCAGGAATCAAGTGGAGGAGGTGTGACACTTGGGAATAACTCTTCAGCACAAGTGCTTGGGAAAGGTCAAGTGGATCTAAAGATGACATCTGGAAAAATCCTGGTCCTTCATGAAGTGTTGTTAGTTCCTAGTGTTAGAAGAAATCTGATTAGTGGATCTCTTCTTATATCTAGAGGATATAAAATTGTTCTAGAGTCAAATAAAGTTGTAATTACTCGTAACAATGAGTTTGTTGGTAAAGGTTTTGTATGTGAAGGTCTTTTTAAATTAAATGTATCCTCTAAGTTATCTAATAAAAGTTCTCTTCTTTTTAATGTTGAATCTTCAAATGTTTGGCATAATAGACTTGGTCATGTGAATTTTGATCGTATTCATTACATGACAAATCTTAATCTAATTCCTAAGGTTCATATTGATAGAAAGTTTAAATGTGAGATTTGTATTCAAGCTAAGATGCCTAGAAAACCTTTTAAATCAGTAAATAGGAGTTCAACACTTCTTGAATTAGTCCATAGCGATGTATGTGACTCTACCAAGTTTCCTACACGGGGAGGAAGTCGTTACTTTGTAACATTCATAGATGACTTCTCAAGATATTGTCACATATATTTGATAAAATCTAAGGATGAAGTATTAGATAAGTTTAAGATTTATAAGGTAGAAGCTGAAACCCAAACTGAGAAAAAGCTTAAGAAATTTAGGTCAGATCGCGGTGGTGAATACACTTCAAATGAAATGACTCTATTTTGTCAAGAATATGGGATTATTCATGAAGTTACACCACCATACTCTCCTCAGTCTAATGGTGTAGCTGAACGGAAAAATCGTACATTAATGGATATGGTTAACTCAATGTTAATAAGTTCAGGCGTACCTGAGAACTTGTGGGGGGAAGCTCTTTTAGCTGCATGTTATATTTTAAATAGGATACCCTTTAAGATAGTCCTAAAACACCTTTTGAGCTTTGGAAAGGTAGAACACCCAGGCTAGATTATCTTAAAGTGTGGGGATGCTTAGCTAAGGTAGGAATACCTGAACCCAAGAGAAGAAAAATAGGACCTAAAACTGTAGATGCTATCTTTATAGGTTATTCCTTAGATAGCAGTACAAATAGGTTCCTAGTGATAAACTCTGATATAAGTGGCATCTCAAATAACACTCTTATCGAATCTAGAGATGCTACTTATTTGAAAATGTTTTTCCTTTCAAGAACCAAGTACCAAATCAACTCTCTTCTAATCCTTTCTTGGTTCATGATTCTTTTGAAGCTGGTTTATCTAATGAGTCAAGGAAAAGGAAAAGATCTAATCCTAAAGGTGAACCTTCTGAACTTAGAAAAAGTTCAAGGATAAGGAAAGAAAAAGATCTTGGTGAAGGTTTCTTTACTTTCCTAGTCGAAGGTGAACCTTCTTCTTTTTCAGAGGCGATGTCTTCTCCTGATGCTCCTTTTTGGAAGGAAGCTATCTTTTCTGAATTTAATTCAATCTTACAAAATGAAACTTGGATCTTATCTGATTTACCCCTGGAAGCAAACCTTTAGGGTGTAAGTGGGTATTTAAGAAGAAATTTAGACCTGATGGTTCAATAGAAAAGTATAAGGCTAGATTAGTAGCCAAAGGGTATAACCAAAAGAAAGGGTTAGATTTCTTTGATACATATTCTCCTGTAGCTAGAATAACAACCCTTAGATCACTACTTGCTATTGCTTCCATTCATAAGTTAATCATTCATCAAATGGATGTGAAGACTGCGTTCCTAAATGGAGATCTTGAGGAGGAGATCTATATGGAACAGCCTGAAGGTTTTGTTGTAAAGGGACAAGAAGACAAGGTTTGTAAACTTATCAAGTCCCTTTATGGTCTTAAACAGGCTCCTAAACAATGGCATGAGAAATTTGATCGAATTATTCTATCTTTTGGATTTCAAATCAATAATCATGATAAGTGTGTGTATTCTAAGATCATCGATAATGATTGTGTAATCCTTTGCTTATATGTCGATGATATTTTAATTTTTGGAACATCTCTTGAAATTATTTCAAGTGTTAAATCTTTCCTCTCTTCTAAGTTTGACATGAAAGATTTAGGTGAAGCGGATGTAATCCTAGGGATGAAGCTTATCAAGTCCCATGAAGGGATAGCTCTCTCTCTTTCTCATTCTATAGAAAAAATGATCAAGAAGTTTGGTTATTCCAATCTTAAATCAATATCTACTCCTTTTGATCCTAACTTTCACCTAAAGAAAAATTTAGGTGACCCAATTAATCAATTAAAGTATTCTCAAATTATAGGATCTCTCTTGTATGTAGCAAACAGAACAAGACCTGATATTGCCTATGCTGTAGGAAGGCTGAGTAGATATAATCAAAATCCTGATCAATCTCATTGGGTAGCCTTAGAAAGAGTGTTCCGATATTTAAAGGGAACACTTAATCTCTCTTTGATGTTCACTGAATACCCTGAGGTGGTTGAGGGTTACAGTGATGCTAATTGGGTCACTGATTCTCATGATTTAAAATCAACTACCGGATACGTTTTTCTTCTTGGCGGTGCTGCTATTGCCTGGGGATCCACTAGGCAAACTATTATTTCTAGAAGCACCATGGAGGCCGAGTTGATAGCTCTGGATACCACTTGTAATGAGGCAGAGTGGATAAAAAATCTAATATCAGAGCTACCTTTGGTACCTAAGCCAGTTCCAGCTATATCTATCCATTGTGATAATAAGGCCGCAATTGAACTGACAAATCAAAAGAGTACCAATAAAAAGATGAATCGCCATATACGGCTTCGTCATAAGTCTATAAGACAACATAAGAAAAATGATGTTATCTCTTTGGAATTTGTCAAATCTGAGAAGAATTTGGCAGATCAATTAACCAAGGGATTATCTAGGAGTGGAGTCCTAGATTCATCGAGGGGGATGGGGCTTAAGCCCATTATTTGGTCACCAGCAGTGGATACCCAACCTCTGTGATTGGAGATCCCATGAATGAGGTTCAATGTGGTAGAAACGAAGCTGATTGAGTGATCGTGTTAGAGCACAAATTTTGAAAAATTTTTCAACCCATCCCTATGATGAGTGCTCTTATAAAGTGACAAAGTAAATTTGTGTAAGGTTGAGTGATTCTCTTAATGGATCCGAGGTAGGTTATCTGCAGGGTATTAGTCACAAATACCCTTGGAGGATTCACCTATATGAGAATTGTCATATGAGGCCGTGACTAAAGGTTTGGGCTAACCTTAGAAATTCTCATGAAAAATCAAGGTACTAAGCGCAAGGCCTTTAATATGCGCTGACCGCTTAAACCCAATTGATTCATGCTGTGTGTGTGATTAGTAGAAGTCTGAGTCAAGGACCTAGTTCAAGGTCTAATCCACTATGGTTCCTTCAGATGTATACAATCAACACTAAGTGAGGTTCAAGTCCACAGGACACCTCACCTATTGCGCAGTATAAGATGCCCTAATTTTTTTTTAATATTATTATTATTTTTTTTTTTTAACTTTTGTGGGGGATTGTTGACTTTACCGTTTATTAAAAGCTAAAAAAAAAAAAAAAAGGAAGTGGGGTGGTAATTAAATGCTCGCGTGGGACGCGCTCAAACGAAACGCTCGCGACGAGCGTTTGCGGAACGCTCGCTGTGAGCGTTCCGTGATTTCCGGACGCGCTCGCGATGAGCGTTTGCGGAACGCTCGCAGCGAGCGTTCCGTGATTTCCGGAAATCCGTTTTTCCTTCCGTTGGGAAGGAACGGTAACAAGGAGGAACGGTAATATTTTTCTTATATAAATATATGGATAATCTAAGGGAAAAGAAAAGAAAAGAAAAAAAAATTGCCACAAATCTTGTTACTGCAAAATCCTTATTGCAAAATCCTTGTTGTTGAAATCCTTGAAGATCTTGCTGAAATCCTTGGAGATCTTGTTGCTGAAATCCTTGGAGATCTTATTGCTGCAAATCCAATCCTTGAAGATATTGTTGCTGCAATTCCAATCCTTGAAGATCTTGTTGCTGCAAATCCATGCTGTCTCAAGGAGTCTAACCAAGAAAATCTGTCTCAACAAACTACTGGTGGTAAAAGATTGTTTTAACTATTTTATTATTTTATTTGGGCATCTGAAGAATCACTGGGTTTGAACCTCCACCCGATCGTGCTCGCGGTAGGAGGATCGAATCAAATCAGGTCGTTGTACCTTGGGGACAATTCGCCAACAACCCGCACGAGGGGGCGAAAACTTGTCCTTAGGGCAGTGTTTAACACGCCTCGACCAGTTTGATTCTTTTTATTTTGATTTTAATTTAAATTTCTAGTATAACTTTTCTGATTAATTATCTAGCATTTTTCTAATAAATGAATTTTGCAAACATTTGGGTGAGTATCGAGGGAGTTATGCGAGCCCGAAGTTGGGCCCGTGAGCTGGTCTGGGTGGGGTGTTAAAAAGTCAAATTTATTTCAGATTTCAGTGAATTGATTATGTACATTGATCCTGTAGGTACCCAGACATCTAATTAGTTGAAGTATCATTTGGATTTGCGTAGAAGGTAAGTAAGACTATTATGCAAAATTTTTAAATTGAATATATATAGTTGCATGCATTTTTGAAATTATTTGAATTGTCTATATAGCATGGAATTATGGATTTCAAATGATTTGATTTATTCATGCATATGCCAGAAATGTGACTGTATGTATAACATGTTATGTGGCTACATGTATGTTCTAATAGCTATGCAAACCACTGTGAAATAATGTGATGCATGATGTAGTTGCGATGGAAATGTTAAATAGATTTATATGTGTCGCCGCGGTTCTCCTTTACTATGGCCCCACACATTGTGGTTGTGTTCTGTTATGATATGGCCTCACACACTGGAGATGTATTCTGTTATGTTATGGCCTCACACACTGGAGATGTATTTTGTTATGTTATGGCCTCACACACTGGAGATGTATTCTGTTATGTTATGGCCCACATATTGTAGACGTGTTCGGTTATGGTTGACCCCACATGTTCTACGATGTGTTCTGTTGAGTTCCTATGGCCACATACATTGATGAGAGTGTGTTCTGTTGAGTTTCTATGGCCACATACATTGAGGATAGTGTGTTCTGTTGAGTTCTTATGGCCACATACATCGAAGATAGTGTGTTCTGTTATGGTATGGCCCCACACACCAATGTGTTCTGTCGAGCTTATATGGCCACACATCTGGAGGATGTGCTCTGATAGAGGTATTGCAGGGCCGTGGGACACATAGGAAATCTATAATTATATAAACAGTGGGTTTGCTAGAATGTATACACTGATGCTTATGGGAGGTTCGAATTATGTTAAGATGCATATGTTGATAGCATGTTAAATACAAATTATGACATGATGATTGATATGATGATTAAATTGTATAATAGGCTTACTTACTGAGTGTAAACTCATATCATTTTTCTAATGTTTTGTGTCAGAGCCACGGAACTGAAGATGGATAATAGAGATCGGTGGATCTTGTGATAAATAAAATAATGATCCAGTATTTTGCTATAATTCCAGTATCAATTATGTGTGTAGGGCTTATAGCCCAAACTTTATGGTGTGTAGGGTTTGTAACCCAAAAACTTTAGTATCCAGTTATGAACCTGGTTGGTTTATATATTCTCATATGCATGTTTGAAGAATTTTGTAACGCCTTGCGTGCCCGGCACGCGGCGGGTTGTCACCCTAGCCAATATTTGGGTCTGGGGCGTGACAGCTTAAGTGGATATTGTTATGATATGGCCGGGTATTATGGCCACACCACTGGAGATGTATTCTGTTATGATATGGCCCCACATATTGTAGACATGTTCTGTATGATTTTTACGGCCTCCCACTGACGAGTGTGTTCTGGTATGGCCCACATGTCTTACAATGTGTTCTGTATGATTTTTATGGCCACATACATCGTAGAGTGTGTTCTGTTATGGTATGGCCTCACACATCGTACAATGTGTTCTGTGGATATTGATGGCCACGCATCTGGAGGATGTGCTCTGATTGAGGTATTGCAGGGCTGTGGGTCACATTTACAGTTACCATTGAGAGTATAAACAGTGGGTTTACTTATATAGTATAATTGAGCGGTTATGGCTGCAAATGATTAGTATTATATTCATAAGTGCCGCCGTGGTTCTCCTTTGCTATGGCCATACACATCTGGAGGATGTGCTCAGATGAGGCATTGTAGGGCCGTGGGACACGCATGATATAATACTTACATTGCATAATGGAGTGATTGTGAATGCAAAAGAATGAATTATATTTATATGTGCCGCCACGGCTCTCCTTTGTTAGGGGGCATTGCAGGGCCGTGGGACATATATAATATAATAAATGAATTGTTTATATGCACTGATAATTTGTTATGATATAATACAACAATGATGAGTGCAAATGATTTGAATTATATTTATATGTGCCGCCGCAGCTCTCCTTTGTTATGGGGCATTGCAGGGCCGTGGGACACATATGATATATAACAATAATGGGTTTACTTACATTGCATGTTTGAGTAATTGTATAATGTTTAAGCATGCAAATCATCTATGTGTTTATTGATTATGCTATGATTTGACTGCATAACATGGTTTACTTACTGAGTGTAATCTCATGAAAATATTATAATATTTTTTTACAGGACCATGAGATTTGAGAATAACATGTTGGAGTGATGGACCTCAACTCAAATATAGATTCTTGTTTTATTGCTATACCAGTGTATTATGTGTAGGGCTTGATGCCCAGACTATATTATTGTGGTGTGTAAGGAACCATAGGTTCGTTGGAGCTTCTATTTAAAATAAAGTGGATTCATATGTTGATGTAACCCCAGTAATGCTTATGTGTAGAGCTTGTAGCCCAAATCTTTAGTTATGGATTGTATTAAAGCCATGGACTTGAATGATATATAGGTTATTGCTTTTCTTGAACTCAGTGTCATGTTTTAAGACGCCTTGCGTACCCGGCACGCAGCGGGTTGTCACCCTAGCTCAAAATTTTGGTTCTGGGCGTGACAGCTTTTATGGTATCAGAGCTCGAGTTATGACCCTAGGGACACGGACATATTGACATGATAACACGGAGAGATCATATCTTGATGACATTATATTTAGAGACACCTGACACATTAGTTTATGATGATATTCACCACATCCAATTTACCAGGAATTAGTTATGGCTCGCCGTACTAGGAGCCACTGTATGAGGAGGACTCTCTGGCCGGTAATGCTGATCTGCCGGTGGTCAAGGGAACTACTGGAGGTGTGGCCCTTGCCAATCCAGTAGGAACTGAGCACCAGCAATTCCAGTCTGAGATGCTTCAAGCTCTCTCGGGTATGGCGCAGTCTATGCAGGATATGCAGCATCAGAGTGCGCAGCAGAAGCATGGTGGGCCCATAACTCGCAGGACCCAGGTTATGACCTTAGGGACATATGCATAATGACACTCTAGGCAAAAAAAAAAAAAAAAAAAAAAAAACTTGGATGATATGGAGACAATTATGACTTTCAAGGAATGTCATGAATTATGCTTTGGAAGCTTGAAATTTAAAGTTTATCAAGATATTAATTGAATTACAAATTTGATAGGGATTAAGAATAAACCATCGCAAGCCAATGATATTGTGAAACTCCCAAGCTGGTGACCTTGACCAATGGGGAGGTCAAGGGGCTTCTAGAGGTTTTAGTTCAATTAAACTTGTTGGAAATGATTCGTAACAGTTTTAGACCTTTAAATAATATGGGAGATGAAATTTTAATTGGATATGCAATAAAAGATAGAGGAATTTATGGAATAAACATAGTAGTGGATGACTAATATGACTAAGATAACATCATTATGTCTATATTGCAATTGTGTTGATATGTGGATTTTGAGGTATTGCAGGGCCGTGGGTCACATAAGAAATCTATAATTACATAAACAGTGAGTTTGCCAGTTTGCATATTCTGATGATTATCAAATGTTCAATTTATGTTATGTTATGGCCTCACACACTGGAGATGTATTCTGTTATGTTATGGCCTCACACACTGGAGATGTAGGTTCATAACTGGATACTAAAGTTTTTGGGTTACAAACCCTACACACCATAAAGTTTGGGCTATAAGCCCTACACACATAATTGATACTGGAATTACAGCAAAATACTGGATCATTATTTTATTTATCACAAGATCCACCGATCTCTATTATCCATCTTCAGTTCCGTGGCTCTGACACAAAAACATTAGAAAAATGATATGAGTTTACACTCAGTAAGTAAGCCTATTATACAATTTAATCATCATATCAATCATCATGTCATAATTTGTATTTAACATGCTATCAACATATGCATCTTAACATAATTCGAACCTCCCATAAGCATCAGTGTATACATTCTAGCAACCCACTGTTTATAATTATAGATTTCCTATGTGTCCCACGGCCCTGCAATACCTCTATCAGAGCACATCCTCCAGATGTGTGGCCATATAAGCTCGACAGAACACATTGGTGTGTGGGGCCATACCATAACAGAACACAACCACAATGTGTGGGGCCATAGTAAAGGAGAACCGCGGCGACACATATAAATCTATTTAACATTTCCATCGCAACTACATCATGCATATGTATCTCACATTATTTCACAGTGGTTTGCACAGCTATTAGAACATACATGTAGCCACATAACATGTTATACATACAGTCACATTTCTGGCATATGCATGAATAAATCAAATCATTTGAAATCCATAATTCCATGCTATATAGACAATTCAAATAATTTCAAAAATGCATGCAACTATATATATATTCAATTTAAAAATTTTGCATAATAGTCTTACTTACCTTCTACGCAAAATCCAATGATACTTCAACTAATTAGATATCTGGGTACCTACAGGATCAATGTACATAATCAATTCACTGAAATCTGAATTAAATTTGACTTTTTAACACCCCACCCAGACCAGCTCACAGGCCCAACTTCGGGCTCGCATAACTCCCTCGATACTCACCCAAATGGGGAAGTAAAAATATCCTTAGAAACTAGAATTAACCCAGATTCTAGCCATATTTTTATTTTCTATTTTTCGGCCCGTTACAGGGCCCAAAACTCATCCCCAAACATGCTAGTTGCATGGCCCAGCAGAGCCCATACTAGGCCGCCCAGCCGGCCCATACACATATAATATAATATGACAATGAATTGTTTATATGCACTGATAATTTGCTATGATATATACAACAATGATGAGTGCAAATGATTTGAATTATATTTATATGTGCCACCGCAGCTCTCCTTTGTTATGGGGCATTGCAGGGCCGTGGAACACATATGATATAATATAACAATGATGGGTTTACTTACATTGCATGTTTGAGTATTTGTGAAATGTTTATGCATGCAGATCATATATATGCTTATTGATTTTCATGCTATGATTGGACTGCATAACATGGCTTACTTACTGAGTGTAATCTCACAAAAATATTATAATGTTTTTGCTACAGGACCATGAGATTTGAGAATAACATGTTGGAGTGATGGACCTCAACTCAAATAAAATAGATTTGTTTTATTGCTATACTAGTGTATGCCCAGACTATATTATTGTGGTGTGTAAGGAACCATAGGTTTGTTGGAGCTTCTATAAAGTGGATTCATATGTCGATGTAACCCCTGTAATGCTTATGTGTAGGGCTTGTAGCCCAAATCTTTAGTTAGGGATTGTATTAAAGACATGGACTTGAATGATATATAGGTGGTTGCTTTTCTTGAATTCAGTGTCATGTTTCGGGACGCCTTGCGTGCCCGGCACGCGGCGGGTTGTCACCCTAGCTCAAAAAAAAAAATTTTTGGGTCTGGGCGTGACAGCTTTTATGGTATCAGAGGTTGCTAAGCCCTTGATTTCGGCCCGTTACAGGGCCCAAAACTCATCCCCAAACATGCTAGTTGCACGGCCCAGCAGAGCCCATACTAGGCCGGCCCAGCCGGCCCATACCTTAGCTAACTCCTCTGTTTCAGAGAAACAGAGGAGTTAACAGCCGAGATAACAGCCGGCGGCCAAGGCCGCCGCCGGCCGAAATCAAGGGCGGTCCGGCCACCGTTGGCCGGACCGGAGCCGGCCGCCGCCGCGGCCGGCCGCCTCCCCCAATCCAAATCCTTTAATTTCACTCCCTCTCTCTCTTTTTCTCATTTTATCTCCCGCTTGCCCGTCACTGTGCCGGTGGCTTCACCGGCTAATTGGGGGCGGTCCGGCCACCATTGGCCGGACCGAGACGGCTGCCGCCACCGCCAACCACCTGCAACAAACCTCTCTCTCCAATTTCACTCTTTCTCGTTCTTTTCTCGTTTTACCTCCGCTGCTCCCGCGTGGAAATCATCGCGCCGGCATCGATTCCGGCCAAAATGGGGCCGGTCCGGCCGTCGTTGGCCGGACCAGAGCCGGCCGCGTCGCGGCCGACCTCCCCTCTCTCTCCCTCTCCTTAATTCTCTCTCTCTCCCTCTCTTTCCTTCTCTCTGTTCCCGCACTGTGCGCACCGTACCGGCGGCTCGGCCGGCCGGACGGGCCGGCCGGACCTCCACCGGACGACTCGTCCGGTGCCGGTGGAGGTCACCGGCCGGTCCACCGCCCTCTCCCTCACTCTCTGGCTCTCTTTCTCCTCTCTCTTCCAGCTCTTCCTCTCTCTCTCTTCCGGCTCTTCCTCTCTCTCTCTTCTCTGTCTCTTCCTCTCTCAGGTTCTCTCTTTCTCTCTCAGATTCTCTCTCTCTAATTCCCTCTACCAGACTTTCTCTCCCTCTCTCTATCTCAGGCATGGTTACGAAAGTTACCTGCAGAACGTGCACGCTGGGCAGGAGGAGGGAGGTCACCCTCCATCCTCTATTTAATCCCCCGCGTGACGCCTCGGTTTTAAGAGTTACGACTTATCGCTTCACGAGGAGCGAAACGTCCGTCTGGGAAAACCAACAGGTAGGGTAGACCAACAGATAGGGTTTGGTTCATCTGAACCAAGGCTGGTTCACATGAACCGGGTGTCACATTCTCTCCTCCTTACAAAAATTTCGGCCTCGAAATTAGTACACTATAAATTTTCAAAAGACAGTAATTTAAGATAGATAAATTACCTTCAAATAATTGTGGGTACTTTGATTTCATTTCTTCCTCTAGCTCCCAAGTAGCCTCTCTCTCAGTATGATTGTTCCATTGAATCTTGACATAAGGAATGGTACGCCGCCTCAGTACTTGATCTTTACGGTCCACTATACGTATAGGGTGTTCCTCATATGATAGATCCTTCCTCAACTGAATAGGCTCATAAGCTATAACATGACTGGGGTCTGGAACGTACTTCCTCAACATAGATATATGGAATACGTTGTGAACACCAGAAAGACTTGGAGGCAGTGCAAGACTGTAAGCAACTTCTCCTACTCTGCTCAAAATCTCAAAAGGTCCAATGTAACGTGGACTCAGTTTCCCTCTGATCCCAAATCTCATTACATCCTTAGTTGGTGATATCCTCAAGAAAACATGCTCCCCAACCTGAAATTCCAATTCTCTTCTTCTAACATTAGCATAACTTTTCTGCCTGCTCTGAGCTGTACGAAGACGCTCCCTGATCAAATGCACCTTGTCCACCGTTTGTTGGATCAGCTCAGGGCCTAGCAATTTTCTTCCCCCACATCATCCCAACATAAAGGAGATCTGCATCTCCTACCATACAGATTTTGGAAGACATGTTGAGAGCCTGTGTAATAGACTTAGGTGGGGCTTGGGACAACCATTTATCCTTGGTGGAGTTTGCTTATAACAATAGTTATCAAGCCAGTATTCAGATGGCTCCATTTGACCCCAGACCCAAATATTGGCTAGGGTGACAACCCGCCGCATGCCGGGCACGCAAGGCGTTACAAAATTCTTCAAACATGCATATGAGAATATATAAACCAACCAGGTTCATAACTGGATACTAAAGTTTTTGGGTTACAAACCCTACACACCATAAAGTTTGGGCTATAAGCCCTACACACATAATTGATACTGGAATTACAGCAAAATACTGGATCATTATTTTATTTATCACAAGATCCACCGATCTCTATTATCCATCTTCAGTTCCGTGGCTCTGACACAAAAACATTAGAAAAATGATATGAGTTTACACTCAGTAAGTAAGCCTATTATACAATTTAATCATCATATCAATCATCATGTCATAATTTGTATTTAACATGCTATCAACATATGCATCTTAACATAATTCGAACCTCCCATAAGCATCAGTGTATACATTCTAGCAAACCCACTGTTTATATAATTATAGATTTCCTATGTGTCCCACGGCCCTGCAATACCTCTATCAGAGCACATCCTCCAGATGTGTGGCCATATAAGCTCGACAGAACACATTGGTGTGTGGGCCATACCATAACAGAACACACTATCTTCGATGTATGTGGCCATAAGAACTCAACAGAACACACTATCCTCAATGTATGTGGCCATAGAAACTCAACAGAACACACTCTCATCAATGTATGTGGCCATAGGAACTCAACAGAACACATCGTAGAACATGTGGGGTCAACCATAACCGAACACGTCTACAATATGTGGGCCATAACATAACAGAATACATCTCCAGTGTGTGAGGCCATAACATAACAGAATACATCTCCAGTGTGTGAGGCCATAACATAACAGAATACATCTCCAGTGTGTGAGGCCATATCATAACAGAACACAACCACAATGTGTGGGGCCATAGTAAAGGAGAACCGCGGCGACACATATAAATCTATTTAACATTTCCATCGCAACTACATCATGCATATGTATCTCACATTATTTCACAGTGGTTTGCACAGCTATTAGAACATACATGTAGCCACATAACATGTTATACATACAGTCACATTTCTGGCATATGCATGAATAAATCAAATCATTTGAAATCCATAATTCCATGCTATATAGACAATTCAAATAATTTCAAAAATGCATGCAACTATATATATATCAATTTAAAAATTTTGCATAATAGTCTTACTTACCTTCTACGCAAAATCCAAATGATACTTCAACTAATTAGATGTCTGGGTACCTACAGGATCAATGTACATAATCAATTCACTGAAATCTGAAATAAATTTGACTTTTTAACACCCCACCCAGACCAGCTCACGGGCCCAACTTCGGGCTCGCATAACTCCCTCGATACTCACCCAAATGGGGAAGTAAAAATATCCTTAGAAACTAGAATTAACCCAGATTCTAGCCATATTTTTATTTTTTATTTTTCGGCCCGTTACAGGGCCCAAAACTCATCCCCAAACATGCTAGTTGCACGGCACAGCAGAGCCCATACTAGGCCGGCCCAGCCGGCCCATACCTTAGCTAACTCCTCTGTTTCAGAGAAACAGAGGAGTTAACAGCCGAGATAACAGCCGGCGGCCAGGGCCGCCGCCGGCCGAAATCAAGGGCGGTCGGCCACCGTTGGCCGGACCGGAGCCGGCCGCCGCCGCGGCCGGCCGCCTCCCCCAATCCAAATCCTTTAATTTCACTCCCTCTCTCTCTTTTTCTCATTTTATCTCCCGCTTGCCCGTCACTGTGCCGGTGGCTTCACCGGCTAATTGGGGGCGGTCCGGCCACCATTGGCCAGACCGGAGACGGCTGCCGCCACCGCCAACCACCTCCAACAAACCTCTCTCTCCAATTTCACTCTTTCTCGTTCTTTTTCTCGTTTTACCTCCGCTGCTCCCGCGTGGAAATCATCACGCCGGCATCGATTCCGGCCAAAATGGGGCCGGTCCGGCCGTCGTTGGCCGGACCAGAGCCGGCCGCTGTCGCGGCCGACCTCCCTCTCTCTCCCTCTCCTTAATTCTCTCTCTCTCCCTCTCTTTCCTTCTCTCTGTTCCCGCACTATGCGCACCGTACCGGCGGCTCGGCCGGACCTCCACCGAACGACTCGTTCGGTGCCGGTGGAGGTCACCGGCCGGTCCACCGGCCCTCTCCCTCACTCTCTGGCTCTCTTTCTCCTCTCTCTTCCGGCTCTTCCTCTCTCTCTCTTCCGGCTCTTCCTCTCTCTCTTCTCTGTCTCTTCCTCTCTCAGGTTCTCTCTTTCTCTCTCAGATTCTCTCTCTCTCTAATTCCCTCTACCAGACTTTCTCTCCCTCTCTCTATCTCAGGCATGGTTACGAAAGTTACCTGCAGAACGCGCGCACGCCGGGCAGGAGGAGGGAGGTCACCCTCCATCCTCTATTTAATCCCCCGCATGACGCCTCGGTTTTAAGAGTTACGACTTATCGCTTTACGAGGAGCGAAACGTCCGTCTGGGAAAACCAACAGGTAGGGTAGACCAACAAAAATGCCCTAAAATTTTTGTTATATTTATTTTTTTTTTTTTAAAACTTTTATGGGAGATTGTTAGAAAAAAGTTTTAATAAAAAAAAAAAAGAACGCCCGCGAGCGTTGCTCGCGGACGTTCCTTCTTTGACGCAACGTTCCAATGGAACGTTGCGTGAACGTTGGAATGCCAACGTTTCAAACGGCCCAAATAATTTAATTTTTAAACCATTTTTGATGTAATTTAAGGCTAACGGCCATTAGGCCTTTATGGCCATTATGGGCCGAGCCGTTAGAGTTTTTTATGGGCCGAGCCTATAAATAGGCTTAGGAATTCATATTGATAGAAGAAATCAATAATAATTTAGAGTAGCCTATGATTTGTTTATCTCATTTTGTTTTTATATATTTTATTGATCTTTTTGGGCATATGAAGGAAATCGTTGGGTTTGCACCTCCACACGATCATGCTCGTAGTAGGAGGATCGGATCGAGCCGGATCGTTGTACCTTGGGGACAGATCGCCAACAACCTGCATGAAGAGGCGAAAATCTGATCCTTAGGGCAGTGTCTAACACGCCTCGGTCCTGGTTTGATCCAATTAATCTTTTAGTTTTACTATATTTGTATATTTAAATTTCTATAACATATTTCTAGCAATTAAAAGAAAGGGATTTTTTGTAAGATCAAAACTATTTTTCCAACAGACCAGAGGGGACCGGGATGGCTGGAAGCGGTCGCCCGGGGGCTAGATCTGAAGCCGAGGTGTTGGCGCTGAGACTAGAGAAGAGCCAACGCCTCGGGGCAGAGTCGGGAGCCTAGTCCTGTAGACGGGGACGAAGGACTAAGGTGGCCTGGTGAAGCCAGGGGTCCAAAGGTGGGGCAGGAAGCCGTCGAGAGTCAGGAACCGGAACTGCCCGTGGCCGGAAGATATGGAGTCTGGTCTGACTCGAGAACAGGGAGGCCAAGAGTGGCAGTTGGGTGCCTGGGACCATGAGTTGGGGTCGTTCGAAATTGTCTGGGAGATGGCTGGGAGGCAAGGTGTCGGTTGGGATGCCCGGGATGGAGTCGGGAATCTCTGGCCGAAGCGTAGGATACACCCAAAACAGGGAGCAGCCGTGGCGGAACTGGGGATGGAGCTGGGACTCGGGAGCCTGAGCCCTCGAAGTCCTTTGTCCGAGCCTCTTGTGGGATTCACAGCAAGCAGGGAGCTGGGGACTGTGACCGAATCCGAGGTCCTCCGAGGCGGTCCGCTGCCTCCCGAGGTCCTGAGGTGAGCCGCAGAAGAGCACGGTGTCGTGTACGATGGCCGTGTAGACGAGGACGAAGGCACCGGAGGTTGGGGATGACGCGGGGAGAGAAATTGGACTGCTTCTAATGTGGAGTTGAGACCGACTTTGACCTGGTCCAAACTACCCTCTCATCCTCCCCTGCACCTTGAGTGAAGGAAGGAGAGAGTGGGCCAGAGGGAGATGGGCTTGACGCTGCCGTGCTCCCTGGGAACCCCCTTCACACGCCGCTTGGGAGCAACACCCGCACCACTGAAAGGAGGGCTGGAGGAAAGCGAGAGGCCAGGAGATGGGGATCGGGAGCTTGGTGACGTGGAGCTCAGGAGCATTTGGGGGCCGAGAGCAAAGTCAAAGGCTAGCTCTGTTTCGCGGGTGCTCCCTTCGGGAAGAGATGAGGAAGGCCCTCAACCCCTAAGCCTCGGACGACTGGAAACAGCCGGGGAGAAACCCGGAGGCCGGAGCCCCCGGAGAGGACCAGGATGGTGCCCCTGGCCTGGAGTTTAGAACAACTCGAAGCCGAGGCCATCCAGCCTGTGCCAGGAGGGGTTCGGCAACTTGCATGCGGGTTCAAGGTAAGGACCTCTTCGCTGTCACGGTCTCTCTCGTCTCCTTCGCCGAAGCTCCATTACGTGCATCAGGGAGCCGAAGCCGGGTCTCCAACTGGACTCGGAAGCCACCTTCGGAGAAGGCTCAGGGTCGGCCTCTTGAAGTCGGTTACCGAGGCCGGATAGGAGCAGTACATCCGCCTGCATGGCCGAGGGGAGCTCGCGAGAAGGTGGCGTGAGGCTGGGGGAAGGCGTGAAGCCTCCGCGTGTGGTGCTTAGCGAGGGAGTCGGGGGAGATTGAGACCACGTCCAAAAATGGCTGAGAAGGTTGGGTGTTGGCCACCTGAAGCCAGGCGATGGAGCTGTTTGAATGTCACCACCCCATCTCTGCAACGGTCTCGGCGTCGGCCTCAGCAACGGCGTCGGTCTCGGCGTCGGCGTCGGCCTCGGTAACGGCCCTGCAATGGCCAGATTCACCCTGCAACAGTCCAAACCGTCCAGAAGCCGATTTTTAAGGAGTAAATCGGTCCAGATCAGGTAAATTCGACCCTTATCTTGGGGAGAAGATTAGGGACTCCAGCCAGCAGGTTTTGGATAAGATTTGGAGGGGAAAACAAACCTTATCCATAAGCAACCAATTTGGAGATATGGATAAGATCTTAAGATAGTTTGTTGAGAATATCTTGGGGATTATCCAAGCTATCTTTGGAGCTGTTCTGGATCAGATTTCAGGCGTCCTATCCAGCAGCGAAGAGTCCTTCATCAGCCGGCTAGGAGGAGATAAGATTTGAAGATGGACGGTGGCCTTTTTGGAGACGTTGGATGGGATAAAGATAAGATCAAGGGGGATCTTTGGATAAGGTTGCAGCAACCTATAAATAGAGGGGGCTGAGGTCTACGTGAAGGAATCAGATCAATCCATGAGAGGATTAGATGATAGAACGTGAGAGAGAGAAGATCTGATTGGGAGAAGATCTTCCTACGTTCTAGGAAGGGACACCCGAGTGGAGTTCGGGTGGGTGCCACTAAACGACGGCGCAGGTCTAAGTCAGGAGGACTTAGGCGAGTACAGAACGTGGCCGATACGCACAGGCGGTGCGCGGGTGCAAGGCATCTACAGGTCAGTTTTCGTTGAGTGAGGTTGGGGCAGGTACTTTGAGAGATCTTTGTTAAGAACAGAGAGGAGTGCTTTTGTAGCCTACGGGCAACCTCATTATTTTCCAAGTTACTTAGTGGAGAGTTCTTGGTTGGGAAGGCTTTGCCTCCCGTATATCTTGGTGTTTGGGTAGGACTTTGTTCTTCGGGGATTTTATTCATTGTTTTAGGGTAAGGCTGGTTAGGGGAAGGGTTTTTCTAACGCCATCACCGGTAGACACAAGGACCTAGTGGCCATAGGGAGCGCTTGCATGTGCCAATTGAAAGCCCGGTGACAAGAGGTATCAGAGCCAGGTTGAAGACAAGTTCCAAGCAAGCCCAATCAGATGGCGAGAGTGGTAGGAGACCGCATGACCCGTTTGGAGGGTATTGTGGGAGATCCAGGAGAGGGATCAATCATGAATCTTGTAGCTGTATGCGCGGAGTTGAGCATATAGTTGGCTGAGTTACGCACTTCGCATGACCAATTGACGGAGGCGCACGAGGGGCTGCTTCACGACCTTGAACATCGAAGCATGCAACAACAACGATCAGACTTGGCCATGGAGGAGCGATTGGAGCTTCGGATCCATGCTTTGGAGCAGGAGGTGATCCGTCTGAGGCAGGAGGCGCGGTGTCCAGTCTACATGGTCGGTGCTCCGACAAAGGAAGCGAAGGTCAGGGAGCCAAAAGCCTTCGGCGGAGTCAGGAGCGCGACAGAAGTGGAGAACTTCGTGTGGGACATGGAGACTTACTTCCGTGCGGCGAAGATCCCAGCACCCGATCAGGTGGATCGGGCCTCGACATATCTGAAGGGGAACACCAAGCTCTGGTGGAGGACCAGAACGGCCGAGGATGACCGTGCGGGGCATCCCAGAATCGAGACCTGGGAGATCTTCAAGAGGAAACTGAAGGCTCAGTTCCAGCTGAGCAACGCAGGGTGGCTTGCTCGAGAGAACCTGAGGAAGCTGCGGCAGACAGGGAGCATCTAGGAGTATGTGGCGCAGTTCAGCAATCTACTTCTGGAGGTGTCCAACATGTCCGAGGAAGATAAGTTATTTAACTTCCTCGCTGGTCTACAGGGGTGGGCACAGGCTGAGCTTCGTAGGAGAGAGGTGAGGGATATTTCCTCAGCCTTCGTAGCAGCAGAGGCGTTGGTGGACTTTCGCAGCGCTACTACTTCGGGCAGCGGTGGCCAGGGCAAGGGCAAACGCAAGAGTGCGTCACCACCGCGTGGTCGAAAAGGCAAGAAGGAAAGTGTTTCACCACGTGCAGCAGCAAAACCAAAGGGACAGGCGACTTTCGCTGGATGCTTCATATACGGAGGGCCGCATCTAGCACGGGAGTGTCCACGGAAGGTGGCGGTAGCGGCCGTCACTACCCAGGCAGACAAGGCATCCGAGAGTTCGGAGGAGGAGCCAGTAGCGAGGATGGCCCCGCTACAGTCCATCAATACTTTGGCCGTGAGAGACCAACGCCAAGGTTTGATGTACGTGAGAGCTCGGGTCAACGGGAGGACAGTGCGGGCCTTGGTTGATTCCGGCGTGACACACAATTTCGTGAGCCAAGGGGCGGCGCACAGATTGGGGCTTGGAGCGCTATCCATGCCTTGTAGGGTGAAGCCAGTCAACTCCGAGGAGATGGAGTCTTTGGGCCAGGCGGAGGCCATATTGGAGGTGGGCTCATGGACTGGGCACTGCAGCATGACGGTCTTGCCGATCGACGACTACGACCTGATACTCGGGATGGACTTCTTCATCAAGAGCAAGGCCGTGATCATGCCTCATCGGAGGGGCATCTTGATCTGGAAAGGCAGGCGTCCTTACTTCGTTCCAGTGGAGGGATGACGTAGGACAGTTGCGAAGGGTGGGGTCAAGAAACCGCCCCACCATCAGACTTGAGGTTGTGTGACAACCTCATGCCTAGGCATCACGTGGGAGAGCCTAGGCACGGAGGCCTGCGGCAGGAGGCGGCAGACGGGATGGCTCGACGAGTGGGCTATCCAACCGAGGAGGCATCAGGGGGTGCGCGTGGTAGGTGGCCACGTTGGGACTCGGGAGGCTTTGACCAGGAAGGCCAAGGCATGCGACGAGGAGCGTCAGGAGGATTTTGCGCGGCATGGTGGTCAACGAGGGCATCGACATCTCAGCGGGGGGAGGATTGTCACCACCCCATCGCGGCGTCAGCCTCGGCGTCGGTGTCGGCCTCGGTAACGGCCCTGCAACGGCCAGATTCGCCCTGCAACGGTCCAAACCATCCAGAAGCCGATTTTTCAGGGTAAATCAGTCCAGATCAGGTAAATTCGACCCTTATTTGGGGAGAAGATTAGGGACTCCAGCCAGCAGGTTTTCGATAAGATTTGGAGGGGAAACAAACCTTATCCATAAGCAACCAATTTAGAGATATGGATAAGATCTTAAGATAGTTTGTTGAGAATATCTTGGGGATTATCCAAGCTATCTTTGGAGCTGTTCTAGATCAAATTTCAGGCGTCCTATCCAGCAGCGAAGAGTCCTTCATCAGCCGGCTAGGAGGAGATAAGATTTGGAGATAGGCAGTGGCCTTTTTGGAGATGTTGGATGGGATAAAGATAAGATCAAGGGGGATCTTTGGATAAGGTTGCAGCAACCTATAAATAGAGGGGGCTGAGGTCTACGTGAAGGAATCAGATCAATCCATGAGAGGATTAGATGATAGAACGTGAGAGAGAGAAGATCTGATTGGGAGAAGATCTTCCTACGTTCTAGGAAGGGACACCCGAGTGAAGTTCGGGTGGGCGCCACTAAACGACGACGCAGGTCTAAGTCAGGAGGACTTAGGCGAGTACGGGACGTGGCCGATACGCATAGGCAGTGCGCGGGTGCGAGGCATCTATAGGTCAGTTTTCGTTGAGTGAGGTTGGGGCGGGCACTTTGAGAGATCTTTGTTAGGGACGAGAGGAGTGCTTTTGTAGCCTACGGGCAACCTCATTATTTTCCAAGTTACTTAGTGGAGTGTTTTTGGTTGGGAAGGCTTTGCCTCCCGTATATCTTGGTGTTTCGATGGGACTTTGTTCTTCGGGGATTTTTATTCATTGTTCTGGGGTAAGGCTGGTTAGGGGAAGGGTTTTTCTAACACCATCACCGATAGACGCAAGGACCTAGTGGCCATAGGGAGCACTTGCGTGTGCCAATTGAAAGCCCGGTGACATGAAGCTGGGAGTCAGGAGCCCTTTGTTCTGGTTTCCTCGTCTTCAACGCCATTCTAACCCATGCAAGGGGCCAGCAGCGGATGCCAAAAGCCAGGGGTGCTGATGCTGGAAGCCGTGGAAGGCTAGGACCGCCGCGGACGAGACCGTCGAGCCCGTTGAGGATGGGGCAGTCGAGCCTGAGGCCGTCGAGCTTGGCATCGCAGAGGTTGATATGGGGGGAAGAGGACTTAGCCGCCTAGGAGGTTGGAAACAGCTGAGCCGGTGGCGAGGCCATGGGGTTTGTTTGAAGCCGTGAAGCCATGCAAGGAAAAGGCCAAGATGGGGGCTGGAGCCAGAGGCATGGAGTCGGTGCTTCTTGATGGGATCCGCTCCAGCTTCTTGCCTCCATGCCAGCCATTATTGGGGTTTGTTGGTGTTAACGTCATGGAGGTAGGTGGAAGTAGAGTTTAGTGGCCACCTCACCTTCGAATGGATGGTTGGCAACCTGGTTTTAGAGTACAGCGGGGGGAGAAAGATGAGTACGGAGACAAGGCCGTGGACTTGTAGTATACATCCATGAAGGTGCCTGCATGGAGATGGGAATGGGAGCCTCGGGAGCTCGCAGGTGTCTGTCCAAGAGCCGAGGGAGAGCTTGGGGAGGAGAACGTTTTGGTGCCACAGCCTCTCCTGCATGGGGGGTGCGTTGGGGCCATGCAATGTAATGCAAAGGGTGGTGCCGTTGGAGTTGAAGCGGCAGCCAATGAAGAGCTCAGGAGCATCCGGAGGCTATGGAGTCGAGCAACTTCTCATGCGGGACCAGGAGCGCACGTAGAAGAGAGTCCGATTGGCCTCTAGCTGCTGAGACATTGTTGAAGTCGCTGAGGCTGAAATGAAGCTGTTGAGACTGTGATGATGCTGTTGAAGATGAGAGGCCGCTATGACATCGTGGGATCTGGAGGCTGCCGTGAGGGGCTTGATCATTAAGGATGAGAAGCCGCTGTGAGGGGCCATCGTGGGATTCGAAGGCTGCTTTGGCCATTGTGGAGGAAGAGGCCGTTTAGGAAGGCCGCCAAGGATGGCCGTCTCTGACTAATTATTGAACCTTTGATTGAGCTCCTCTGGCCGCCGGTGTTGTTTATCCAGATGCCTCTTTATCTCATGATTAGGGTCCTTCCCAGATGGCTCAGAGGATGAGTAAGGGGAGAAGTGGCTGCTCGAGCGAAAGGTAGGAGACCGCAGTCTCTTGAAAAGCTTCACGGTGGTGGTGCTTAGGTGAAGCATGATGGCGATAAGCTTCTCTACGAGAAGATTTTTCGCGGATGAATCGCTGGCTAACTGGTGCAGCTATCATGGAAGATGTGAGAGGCTTGGGCTGCTGCTGAGTGGCCAACGAGCGTTACTTCTGCAACTCATGGACTGTTGCATTTAAGGCTTGAACTTGTTGATTGAGGATGGTCAGCTGGTTAATTAGAGCAGCTGATGTTGGTGGTGAGGGAGGAGCAGAGAGAGAGAGTGGTCCTTGGCTGCTCAGTGCTGTGTGGATGCCCACCAGCATGATTGGTGAGGACCTTCGGCACGCGGTCACCACCATGGCTACCCTAGAAGGGACAAAGACTTATAGGTTAGGAAGATAGAGCTCTCTTTCCTTCAGCACCGCGCCAATCTGTTGCTGCCAAATCACTTTTGGGAGCGTTGGATGAAAGAGGAGCTTCGTGGGCCTTCATAGGTATGATAGGATCGACGTCCTTTAGCCGAAAACCTGCAAGAAAAGCTCCGGACCGGTGGTGCCGGCGGGGACCCTTCGATGCTCAAGTCAACAGTCTGGAGAACAGAGATTTTTTAATGAAAGAGTAGAGATCGAGTCCCCCTCCTCATTGTGAGTTAGGGTCTTTATATACCTGTTCGAGGTCCCGCTTACCCTTCTGTGATAACGAGCCCCCCTCCTCGTTGTGAGATCAGCTTCATAGGTTAGCATCGGTTGGTTAGAAATGTTTCGCTGATATCGGCAAATGTGCAGTACTTGTAACTTGTGCCCGTGATCTTGGTAAAAGGTGGGCGAGTGGATCGTGTTGTAGTTTTTAGTCCGTTCAGCATTGAAGATCGGCTTTATGATTGGAATTGCGTCAATTGCTGAGATCGGAGCCAGAATTGGAGCCGGGGCTGAGGCCAGAAGCCGAGGCCAAAAGTCGAGGCTGAGGCCATAAGCCAATGCTAGAGCCGGGGCCGATGCCGGAGCCGAGGCCGAGGCCAGAAGCCGATGGTGGAGCCGAGGCTAGGAGCCGATGGTGGAGCCGAGGCCGAGGCCAGGAGCCGATGTTGGAGACAAGACCGAGGCCAGGAGCCGATGCTGAAGCCGAAGCCGTGGCCATGGTAGAGGCCGAAGCCGAAGCTAAAGCTGTGGGTGAGGCCGAGGCCGAAGCCGAAGCCGTTTATGGCCGAAAGAAAAAGGCGAGATCGAGGGGACTAACGTGGCAGCCATAAATGCCTTAACACACACGAGAGAATAAGGCAATAACTGCCTTAGAGCAAGTGATGCTCGTGGCCTTTATGAGGCAATAAATGCTTTAATACTGGAGTGAATAAGGCAATAAATGCCTTAGAACAAGTGGATGCATGTCGGCCGAGGCCGACTTAGATGAGGCCGAGACAAAGTCAAAGTCGAAGCAGAGAGCCTGGGACGAGCGACTGGCTCGTTATTGGGAAGAAACCTGAAGCCGTGGGGGTCCGGTGCGGATAGAACGGGATGGCCCAGAATTCCCCCCGTGCCGTCAGCTAAGCTTAGAGAGAGATGAGAGGCGGTTGACCCTTCTTCCCCTCTCATGCTTTTCTTGTGCCTCCGAGATATCAGAAGTTACCTCCCCCTTTCTTTTCCCCGCAAGGCTCGTTTCTCATTCAGGCTTATGGCAACAGAGAGAGAGAGAGAGATAGCTTGGGGCTGCCATCGAAGAAACCGTCTCCGCTTCTTTCGTTCAAGTCTCTTGAGAAAGCTAAACGGCTGGAAAGGCCGTTGAAAACAAAACGTTGAATAGAAACATGAACATAATATCGCACTTGATTTTTTGATTTGAGAAGGCCGTTTCAAGAACAAATTGCAGCTCATGGGCTTGTTAACTGGCCCCATCATGCATCATCTTTATTGATAGACAGACATAACCTCCTCTTAGAATACGAATGGATATCCATCTTTATTGGTAGTATTATAACACTTCCCCTTGGATGTCTATTTATTTGACAAGCATGTACCTCATTAAAACCTTATTAAGTAAAAACCCATAAAAAATTCTTAGTGAAGAAAAAAGAGTACATCATTTGTGTCTTTATTAAGAGGGGATATTGTCTCATTAAAAATCTTTCCAAAAAAATCCAATGGGATAAAACCATAGCTAAAGAAAAAAGAGTACAATATTTTGCTCCCCTTTTCATACATCTCTTGATATATTTTCCTTAAAACTATCATTCGACATCCTTGAGTCGTCGTAGTCTAATTTTTTGGACTAACTCCCTAAATCACTTTATAGATAGTGCTTTCGTAAATAAATCATCGAGATTATCTCTAGATCCAACTTGTTGAACATTAATAGCATCACTCTTCTGAAGGTCATGAGTAAAAAAAAACTTTAGGAATATATGTTTTGTTTTGTCACTTTTGATATACCTTCCTTTCAGTTGGATTATGGAGGCTATATTATCCTCGTACAAAATAGTTGGTACTTCCTTTTGAGAGGATAATCTACATGTCTTCTGAATATGTTGGATTACCGATCTAAGCCAAACACATTCTCAGCTTGCTTTGTGAATTACCAGAATTTTGGCATGGTTAGATGATGTAGCCACAATTTTTTGCTTTGTAGAATGCCATGAAATAGCAGTACTATCATATGTAAAGACATAATCCATTTGTGATAGACCATTATGAAGATCAAACAAATATCCTGCATCTGCAAAACCTACCAACTCGATTTTGGATAAATTTAAATAATACAAACCCATATCCATTGTACCTCTGAGGTATTGGAATATGTGCTTAACACCTGTCCAATGCCTTCATGTAGGCGAAGAGCTATATCTTCCTAACAAGTTTACTAAAAAAGATATATCATGTTGAGTGTGAGTCATAAGAAATATTAATGCACCTATTGCGCTAAGATATGGTACTTCAGGACCAAGTAGTTCTTCATCATCTTTCTTAGGTCAGAAATGATCTTTATCAATTTCATGTGACCTTACAACCATCGGAGTACTCAATGGGTGTGCTTTATTCATATAAAACCTTTTAAGTATCTTTATTACATAAGTAGATTGGCGCACAAAAATCCCATTCTTAAGATGCTCGAGCTATAGGCCAAAGCAAAATTTTGTTCTTCCAAATCTTTCATTTTAAATTCCTGCTGTGTTAGAAAAACTTATGTAGGCAACAGAAATAAACAAAAATGTATTTTAACATTTTTGTAAAATAAATATGCAACGGGAGCAATAAGATATTGGATCTAATCCAATATCAACCTACAACAGGATCTATATATATATATATATATATATATATATATATATATATAGTATAAAAGATCTAATATATAGATCAAATATATATATATATAACATAGATCATATCTATATATGTTGCCTAGTGCCTTAGATCTTATCTAAGTCACTAGTAAATATTGAATCTTTTACTTTTTGATGCTTAATCACTCACGCAGCAGTAGAAGGCGGTGGTAGATAGTACTTCTGCTAGCCACACAAAGGTGTATGGCCTCTATAGGTGATCCACATCGAGGCTCTGGTCCTGATCAACCTCTTTGGAGTGCTAGTTCCTCTCCTAGGCTTCGACGATGAGATTTCTTCTATTTAACCCCAAGGTGCTCTTGGAATTATCAAAAGGATGAAAACATATTTCTCCCAAGTTTTATAGCCAGAATGCCTTTTATCCTAAAAACTTCTCATCTTCATTTTCCGTTAAAAACTGAAAAGGAGTTAAGGAAGAAACATTTCTTTTTCATCGAAAAGGTTAGAAGTTAAGGAATGAGGGGTAATTAAGGAGAGGTCATTAACATTCATTTTAAATTCAGACTTAAAGTTTTGAATTCAAAATTCAATCTTTAAACTTAAAATTAAAATTAGTTTGAAATTTAAATTCATAATTTGAATTTAAACGGGTAAGGATTTTAACATTAGGCTTACCTAAATTTGAGTCCAAACCAAATCCTATTTGATTTGATCAAGATGTTCATAGCTCAATCAAATTGAGCTAGCCAGCAATCGTATTGTCAATTTAATCCTTCTATTAATTTACTAACATTTAGTTTCTCAACCATCCAGTCAAGTAGAATCCCCTATGGCGTATGACCCCATAGGTTCAAACATTAAGCCAGTAGCACTGGAACACTTCCAATACTAATCGAAGTCGCCATCTAACAATGACACCCGATGTCCGGATAGGCCGAAGGTTGCAGATCAATAATCAAGAACCTCTGGCATATGGTTACCATATAATTCATCCCTTTGATCCTCAATGCTCAAGATGACTTAGGTTTTAACTGCCAACCCTCAATTAGTTCATCCATAAAGTGTCTCAATCTTCACAAGTCCTGCGACTCCTCATAGGGACTACCCTGGAGAAGGTTTTGCTAAATTGAAACACAGTGAGACATTTACTCCAAACTATTTGGCGGGGTCAATCCCATCTTGATCCACTCACTGCTCCACAAGTACTTTACTGCACCCAGAAACCTTCTGTCACTGGATTAAAAATTCAAGTAATCCAACACCAAAGTACAGTAGGTTGCTTGCAAGCTACCATGGTGATCTCAGGTCAGAGGGACATTTATATCCATATCCCTTCGCGAACACTTCTTAGCAGAAGAGCGTTCCGCAGATTGGTTACGTTCAGTGAAATGTCATACACCTCACTTTCATGTCATACCAGTGTCACCACACTTCTTGGTAAAGAGAATAACCAACCCATATGATATACAACAACATTTACTTGATACATAATTATCCTATAACTATATATCATTTGGTCACGACTATTTTAAGAACCACTCAATAAACCCTCTCTTTATTGAATAGATTATGGTTCTAAGGACTCCATCACAAAAGAATTTATTTCAGGAAGATGCGATGTGATGAACTGCCAAATAAATATTTTATTAACTTATAATTCATATACATTTACAACTTGCACAATCATCTACATGTTAGTTGATTGGCTTTAGGACACAATTCCCAACATCTTTCACTTGGACTAAAGCCACTCAGAATAGTATCTAATACCCATCTTCCATTTATGGTCATCAAATTCTTTGATTCCAAGAGCTTTAGTGAATGGGTCGGCCAGGTTCTCCTTTTCATCAATCTTCTAAAGGTCGATGTCACCTCGCTCTACGATTTCTTGCACAAGGTGATAACGATGCAGAATATGTTTGGTGCATTGATGGGACTTTGGCTCTTTGACTTAAGCAATGGCTTTGTTGTTGTCACAGTACACCAAAATAGGACCATCCAGAGAAGGTGTCACTCTCAGTTTTCCTAGAAACTTTCACAACCATACAGCTTCCTTTGCTGCATCCGATGCTGTAATGTATTCCACCTCACATATTGAGTCCGCCACAGTGTGCTACTTAGAACTTTTCCAACAGATCGCTCCTCCATTTAGGGTAAAAATAAATCCTGATACACTCTTGCTATCATCCCTATCTGACTGAAAACTGAAGTCAGTATACCCCATAAGTTTTAGGTCAGGTTCTCCATAAATTAGCCATTAGTCCTTAGTATTTCGTAAATACTTAAGAATAGTCTTCACTACTTTCCAATGAGCATCACCTGGGTTAGACTGGTATCTGCTCACTATCCGTAGTGAATATGCCACGTCTAGTCTAGTACATGTCATAGCATACATGATAGAACCCACTGCCGAAGCATATGGAATCCTACTCAAACGCTCTCTTTCCTCTGGAGTTGCCACACAATCCTTTTTGAAGAGAGAAATTCCATAGCCTATTGGAAGATAGTCTTTCTTGAAATTCTCCATGATGAACCGTTTTAGCACAGTGTCTATGTACGTAGATTGGGATAATCTCAGAAGCCTCTTAGATCTATCTCTATAAATTTTTATACCAAGTATATAAGAGGCTTCACCCAAGTCCTTCATAGAAAACTGAAATGACAACCAGACCTTTATTCCCTGTAGTGCTGGGATGTCATTCTTGATTAAGAGAATATCATCCACATACAATACAAGAAATACAACCACAAAACCATTTGCCCATTTGTAAATGCAAGGTTCTTCTCTGTTTCTAATGAAACCATACGTCTTGATATATTTATCAAACCGCATGTTCCAACTCCGAGATGCCGGCTTCAATCCATAAATGGATCTTTGTAGCTTGCACACTTTAGACTCATCTGTGGATGTGAACCCTTCAGGTTATATCATATACACCTCTTCTTCTAGCTCACCATTCAGGAAAGCTGTTCGGACATCCATTTGCCAGATTTCATAATCAAAGTGTACTGCTAAAGCAAGTATAATCCGAATGGATTGAGCATTGCCACAAGAGAAAATGTCTCATCATAGTCTATACTATAACGTTGACGATATCCCTTGGTAACCTGACGGGATTTATAGGTCTCTACCTGTCCATCTGTGCCTCTTTTCCTTTTGAAAATCCATTTGCACCCAACAGGTTTTATCCCTTTGGGTGGATCAACCAATGTCCAAACATTATTGATTTTCATAGACTTCATTTTAGATTTCATGGCTTCTATCCATTTCTCAGAGTCAAACCTCTGCATTGCATCCATATAGGTGATCGGATCCTCATTGTTCACATCGAGTTCAATAGGATCGTCGTCCCGGACCAAAAAACCATAGTATCTGTCCGGTTGATGAAGTACCCTACTAGATCTCCTTAATGGTTCTTGTATAGGCTCTGGGTTTGATCTAATCAAATCCACTTCTGTATTATCTCTTAAGTGTATCAGTTTTTCTCCTTGTTGAACTTCACTAAGTTCAATCTTAGTAGCTCTAGTTTTTCACCAAGGAACTCCTTTTCTAAAAAGATAGCCCTAAGACTGACGAATAATTTTTGTTCTTTAGGCAAGTAAAAATAATACCCTTTAGTCTCTTTTGGATATCCTACAAATAGGCACCGGTTAGACCTAGGTCTAAGCTTATTTATTTTTAAACATTTAACATAAGCCGGGCAGCCCCAGACCCGAAGGTGTGAGAGTATTGGCTTATGCCCAGTCCATATCTCATATGGTGTTTTGTTAATAGTCTTACTTGGGATCCTATTTAAAAGATAACAAGCTGACTTTAAAGTATAACCCCAAAAGGAGATTGGCAGAGATGCAAAGCCCATTATGGACCGAACCATGTCTAACAAGGTTCGATTCCTCCTTTAGACACTCATTTAACTGAGGTATCCCTAGTGGTGTCCATTGAGAGAGAATCCCATTCTTCTCAAGATATATTAGAAACTCATTGGAAAGATATTCACCACCTCGATCTGATCGAAGGGTTTTGATAAACTTTCCAGTTTGTTTTTCTACTTTATTACGATATCATTTGAACATTTCAAATAATTCAGACTTATGTCTCATCAAGAATATATAACCATACATCGAAAGATCGTCTGTAAATGTAATAAATAATTATACCCACCTTGGCACTAACATTCATAGGTCCGCATACATCGGTATGTACCAGACTTAGAATTTTATTTGCCCGTTCACCTTTTCCACTAAAAGATGATTTGGTCATTTTACCCAAGACAAGATTCATAGGTTGGTAATGATTCGAAATCATTAACCTCAAGTAAACCTTCTTGTCTCAACCTGTTTATCCTATTCTTGTTAATATGACATAGCCGGCAGTGCCAAAGGTAAGCATTACAGATATCGTTTATCCTACGGTGTTTGCTAGATGTAAACATTACACTAACAGATCGTGATAGTACATATATGCCATTATTCATATATCCATTCATCACAACAGAACCATTCATAATGATTTTGCAAATGTCATTCTTTATTGATAGTTCATAACCAGACATGGCCAATTGG
This sequence comes from Calamus simplicifolius, assembly GCA_900491605.1. NCBI lineage: Eukaryota > Viridiplantae > Streptophyta > Magnoliopsida > Arecales > Arecaceae > Calamus > Calamus simplicifolius. The sequence goes on along the minus strand of UESW01004985.1, from coordinate 465,164 downwards.
CTTACAGAAATGACATTTAAAATGAAAGATGGACAATAATGACATTCATTTAAAATGATTGTACAAGACTCAAAAACAAATTTGATGATTCCCAATGCCAGGACTGGAACTTGGCTTCCATTTCCCACGTTTAAGAATCTCTTACCGTCCTCGAATCTTCTACTAACTTGAAGTTCCTGCAAAGAATTGCATATGTGAATTGGACTTCCGGTATCTAATACCCAATTAGTAGTAGCATAGATAGAGAAATTACAAGGCGTTATCATATATATACCTTGTTCAGCATTTCCTTACTGCTTCCTCTTCTTAGACCTGTTCGGATCAAGGGATGCAATATAAAGGGGATAGTTCCTTTTCCAATGACCCTGCTTCTTGCAAAAGAAGCACTCTGCCTTACTATGATCAGCTTTAACCTTTTTAGCCTGATTGGTTCCAGCATTTTGCACCTTATTCCTTTTATTTTTCTTTTTTCCTTTCTTAAAGTGACGATGACCTCCCAAAGAACCTCCCACTAAATTCACCACCCCTTTATCGAGCTGGTGATCTTTCTCATAAGTTTGCAGTAAACCAAGTAAACTATGGTAGTTTACAGCAAGCTTATTCATTCTATAATGATCGAGAAAGTCAAGATAGGAAGGAGGCAGGAAGTTCAGTATTGCATCTTTTCCAAGTTGTTCATGCAAGGGACAATCGAGTTTGCCCAAGCGTTCAATCATCTCCATCATGTACAATGCATAATTAGTGACTGAGGCTCCATCATGCATCCGTGCGTTGTAGATGGCACAAGAGACCTTATACCTCTCAACATCGTTTGGTGTTCCAAAGGATTCCTTCAACTTTTGAAGAATTTTCTCTAGCTGGGCTTCCTCAAATTTGCGACTGAACTTATCATTCATCGCTACTAGCATTATACATCGGACAGTGGTCCAATCAGAGAGCCACTTCTGATAAGTGTCCCTGACCGAACCCCAAGCATTAGGAGCGGGGACTTCAAGTACTGGATCCATTATCACATAAAGGATCTGTTCATGCTCTAGGACAATCCTAAGCCTTCGATACCAGCTATCAAAGTTGGAACCCTTAAGTTTTTCATTATCAAGCAATGAATGGAGCGACAAGTTGGTAGACATTATTTAAAAAGAAAACCAAAAACCTAATATTATATATGAATTACTATCCTAAATACATGGACTTTAGTATAAAGGCCCTCCCAATATTTTATTTAGACTGGTAGCCTCTACCTTCAATCCGAGAAATTACTCTTAATCCCTTAGTGGGTACTAGAATCCAATAGACAATACATGAGCCTGACTTTGACCGGCTCACCCATGAACATCTAAAGGTAGGTTCTTTAACCGATTACTTCTCCAAGTAACTTCTAGTAATTAATTTTACCCCAGGATGCTCTTCAATCGGCCTTTGGGCCTCCTATTGAAGGTCCTAGTTAGGTCCAACCATTAACATAACAAAATTTAATGTTTCTCACAAACGAATAGTCAAGCCCGACTTCGGCCGGTCCACCTGACTATCATTAAGAGAGTCACATTGAGCCATCATATTAGGATTGACAATTCCAATAGCCTGATGAACATTCGACCTTTGGGTTTGCCAATGATCACCCAACTATTGAACCCATTACCATCCACTTAATGGGAGGCTAAGTCTTAGTTATTTCCATAACTTTATCTTTTTAAGGACCTAATAATTTAGAGGATTTCTTTTTAATATGTGACATATGAAAGATAACACATGGACTATAATCAAGAATTCTCCCACTAACTTGTAAAATGGTTCATGAATAATTAGTCCATGGGTACCTAAATCAGTCATACTGATTCAACATAGTGACATGAGCTAACTTGAATCATGGAGTTACCCAATCAATTCTGATCGACCATATCTTACAGGTTAGTGAGATCATGGGATGGGTTCATCGGATTTGATTAGATTAGTTTAAAGACTTGGGCTCACCACTGAGCAACAAAACAAGTCCATTTAGATTTATGAACTAATCAATCTAATTAATTAGAGAGATCTAAAAAGAATGTAACCTAACTCAACTGTTGATTAGATTTAAGTTCTCTTTTTAGCCTAATTAATCTAAACTTAGGTCTAACCCAATTAAGGATCCAACTCAAGCTAACCCATGACCCTTAAACTTATACAAATGACTTAAGATCTTCAAATCATATTTCTAGATATCTTTGTCATTTAAGATAATTTAATTTCTCAATTAAAGTCAACAAACTCTTAAATTGAAACAATTTTAATTTAACAAGTAAAACAGATTTTATAAAAATTAAAATAATTTATAATCATATCAAAAAGAGATTAAAACAGTTTTAATCTATATTCTCATCACTTTTTTTCTTCATGAGTCATGATACAAGTGGCATCCCTACACGCCATAGGAGACCCCATTGAATGGAAAAGAGAAGGTCTTTAAATTATGCTTCTCTCCTATGACCGGATGGCCTTATGAATTTACCAAATCTAAGTACTTGGTTTTCTACCAAAATAGCCTTCAAGTGCTCTCAGCAGCCTATTGCACTCTTCGAGTTATGGATAGTTGGGCACCACGCACCGAGGTACTACCAGTAGCCTTCCTCATTGGTACGTCCCTGATATCCCTACCAGACGCTCGTTAGGCACAATGATCTGGGGTACTACCAATAGCCTCCCCCATTGGACCATCCCAAAGTAGAGCACGATAGAAACTAAGAACACTAACCAGGCTCTGATACCATTGTTACAAAAACTTATGTAGGCAACAAAAATAAAAAAAATGTATTTTAACATTTTGTAAATAAACATGCAATGGAAGCAATAAGATATTGGATCTAATCCAATATCAGCCTACAACATGATATATATATATATATATATATATATATATATATATATATATATATATATATATATATATATATATATATATATATATATAAGTATAAAGATCTATATATAGATCAATATAAAAAATAATAATAACATAGATCATATCTATGTATGTTACCTAGTGCCTTAGATCTTATCTAAGTCACCAGTGAACATTGAATCTTTTACCTTTTGATGCTTAATCACTCATGCAGCAGTAGAAGGCAGTGGTAGATAGTACTTTTGCTAGCCACACAAAGGTGTATAACGTCTATAAGTGATCCACACTGGGGCTCTGGTCCTGACCAGCCTTTTTGGAGTGCTAGCTCATCTCCTAGGCTTTGACGATGGATTTCTTCTCTTTAAGCCCAAGGTGCTTTTGGAATTATCAAAAGGATGTATATGTTCAAGAAAATATTTTTCCCCCAGGTTTTATAGCCAAAATTCCTTTCATCCTAAAAACTTCTCATCTCCATATTGTTTCTTTTTCCAATAATTCATCTTCATTTTCAGTTAAAAACCGAAAAGGAGTCAAGGAAGAAACTCTTCATCTCCTTTTTCAATTAAAAATCGAAAAGGTTAGAAGTTAAGGAATGAGGGGTAATTAGGGAGAGGTCATTAACATCCATTTTAAATTCAGACTTAAAGTTTTGAATTCAAAATTCAATCTTTAAACTTGAAATTAAAATTAGTTTGAAATTCAAATTCATAATTTGAATTTAAACGGGTAAGGATGTTAACATTAGGCTTACCTAAATTTGAATCCAAACCAAATTCTATTTGATTTGACCAAGATGTTCATAGCTCAATCAAATTGAGCTAGCCAGCAATCGTATTGCCAATTTAATTCTTCTATTAATTTACTAACATTTAGTTTCTCAATCATCCAGTTAGGTAGAATTCCCTATGGCGTGTGACCCCATAGGTTCGAACATTAAGCCGGTAGCACTTGAACACTTCCAATACTAATCGAAGTTGCCATCTAGCAATGACACCCGACGTTCGGATAGGCCAAAGATTGCATAGGAACAATCAAGAACCTCTGGCATATGGTTACCATATAATTCATCCCTTTGATCCTCAATGCTCAAGATGACTTAGGTTTTAACTGCCAACCCTTAATCAGTTCATCCATAAAGTGTCTCAATTTTTACAAGTCCTGCGACTCCTTACAGGGACTACCCTGGCCAAGGTTTTGCTAAATTGAAATACAATGAGACATTTACTCTAAACTATTTGGCGGGGTCAATCCCATCTTGATCCACTCACTGCTCCATAAGTACTTTACTGCACCCAAAAATCTTCTATCGCTGGATTAAAAATCCAGATAATCCAGCATCAAAGTACAGTAGGTTGCTTGCAAACTACCATGATGATCTCAGGTCCGAAGAACACTTATATCGATATCCTTTCGTGAACACTTCTTGACAGAAAAGCGTTCTGTAGATTGGTCACGTTCAGTGAAATGTCATCATACACATCACCTGCATGTCATACCAGTGTCACCACACTCCTTGGTAAAGAGAACAACCAACCCATATGACATACAACGACCTTTACTTGATACATAATTGTCCTATAACTATATATGATTTGGTCGCGACTATTTTAAAAACCACTCAATAAGCCCTCTCTTTATTAAATAGATTATGGTTCTAAGGACTCCATCATAAAAAAATTTATTTCAGAAAGATACGATGTGATGAACTGCCAAATAAATATTTTATTAATTTATAATTCATATACATTTACAACTTGCACAATCATCTACATGTTAGTTGATTGGCTTTAGGACAAAATTCCTAACATGCTGCCCTTTGAAGCTCTTTAGGAGTTCCATTTATGTTCAAATCATCAATATATACTGCAATGATTATAAATTATGATCCAGATCTCTTTGGACATATGGGATCATTGTTATAGCCTTGTTTCAATAGGTATTCAGTCAAATAATTATATCATATATGCCCTGCTTATTTTAACCCATAGAGAGACTTCTAATTTTATCTAATAAAGTTTTCTCGAATTAGAGTTATACTTTTCAAGCAATTATAATCCTTCTGAGATTCTCATATAGATATCATTGTCAAGTGAGCCATATAGATAGGCTGACACTACATCCATAAAATCTAATTCAAGTTTTTCATGCACTGTCAGATTAATCAAATACCAAAAAGTTGTTGCATCAATCACAGGAAAATATGTCTTTTCATAATCAATACCGAATCTTTGTAAGAATCCTTGGATAACTAGTCATGCTTTATACCTCACAATTTTATTGTCTTATTTCACTTTCGTACGAATACCCATTTATATCCTACAGGTTTTACACCAGTAGGTGTTTGGACAATCGGTCCAAAAACTTTATGTTTTACTAGCGATTTTAATTCAGAATCAATTTATCCTTTCATTTTGGCCAATCTTATCGATGTCTACATTCTTTCTTAGACATTGGTTCATGATCCTCATTTTATTTTTAATATTTTATGCAACATAATATGGAAATTTATCGTCGACGATCATCTTATATCGATTCCATCTTTTCTCAGTCATAACATAATTGATAGAAATCTCTTTATTTCTTCGATTTTAGGTATCTTATTCTCTTTTAGAATAGACTCATCTGGAGTCTCTATTATTTCTGTTATTATACTGAAGATCTTTTTTCGAGTCACAGTATCTTCAATCTGGTCATCTAAATGCTTTGCTCTTTTTCTTTTGCGAGGGTTTTTATCTTTGAAACCAACTGGTCTACTATGCTTTACTTATCCCTTTATCTTATTAGTAGTGGTAGGTTGTCCTTCAGGGACAATAATTTTGATTAGAGCATTTGCAGCTAGTATATGTGATTTTGTCACTCTTTTAAAGTCAATAAATGCATCTGGCAATTGATTTGCTAGTTTTTGCATGTGAATTATCTTCAGAACTTCATGTTCATGTTGTTTTGTTCAAGGATCGAGATGGGATAATGATAATTCATTCCAACTAATTTCTTTTATTAGCTACTTATTTTCTTTCCTTAATGTTGAAAAAATAGACTCATCAAAATGATAATCAGCAAAACATGCCATAAATAAATCTCCTGTAGTTGGTTCAAGATATTTAATTATAGATGGAGATTCATACCCAACATATATCCCTAACCTCCTTTGAAGTCCCATCTTAGTGCGTTGTGGTGGAGCAATTGAAATATAAACCGCATATCCAAAAATTCCTAGATGAAAAATATTTGGTTTCTGACCATAAATTAATTGTAAGAAAAGAATTCACGACAATTTGTTGGCCTGATGCGAATAAGTGTTGTTGCATGTAAAATAGCATATCCCCATGTAGACAAATAAAGTTTTGCTCTCATAAGTAATGGTCTTGCAATCAGTTGGATCTGTTTGATAAGCAATTTCACAAGACCATTTTGAGTATGAACATATACTACAGGATGTTCAACAGTGATTTCAATAGCAGTACAATAATCATTCAATGCTTGAAAAGTAAATTTACCAGCATTGTCAAGGCGTATTATCTTAATAGGATTATTTGAAAAATAAGCGCATAGTCGAATTAATTGCTAGTAGTCTTGCAAATATCAGGTTACTAGTTGATAATAAGCATACATGTGACCAACTAGTTGAAACATCAATTAAAATCATGAAATATCTAAATGGTCCACTTGGTGAGTTAATAGGCCCACAAATATCATCATGTATGTATTCTAGAAATTCAAGAGATTCAGTCTTGATTTTAGCCGATGATGCCTTAATAATTAATTTGCCTTGAGAGCAAAGAGCACATAAAAATTCATTTGGTCATAATATTTTTTTATTCTTCATTGAATGTCCATATGAATTCTCTATAATTCTTTGCATCATAATTGAACCGGGATGACCCAACCGGTTATGCCAAATTATAAAATTATTTTAATTAGTAAACTTTTGATTTACTATAGCATATGCTTCAACTATGCTTATATTTATGTAGTATAAACCAAAGAAAAATGCAAGCAATTTTTCTAATACACATTTCTTGCTTGAGATCATACTTATAATGCACAAATGCTTAATATTACCTTCATTAGTTGTCTCAATATGATATCCATTTCTGCAAATATCTTTAAAACTCAATAAATTTTTTTAAGACCTTTCAAAATATAAGGCATCATCAATTATGAATTTTGTTCCATCAGGCAAAACGATATTGGCTCTTCTAGAGCCTTCAATCAATTTTGCACTACCATAAATTATATTGACATTTGTTGCCTGTATTCTTAAGTAGGAGAAGTATTCCATATCTTTAAGTATAGTGTGCATTGTAGCACTGTCTATGAGGCATAAATTATTATCGACAAAGGATCCTACTTGAGATAATTTTATTTTCTTTATGAAAAGAATGATATGTAGCGAAATACAAATTAGAATACAAGATATATAAAGGCATAAAAACTAAAAGTCACAATTCATCATTGCACTAGTTTTCTTAAAACAAACATATGTACAATAAGATTTATTTTATTGCATGATATTATTCGATAACGTAGGCATTCTTAAAATTATCATTGTACATTCATGTTATTAATTAGATAAGCAGTATTTTCTTCTGATTGAATGAAGAAGTCAGCAACATCCAGATCATCAAATCCAATATCAGAAGAGCCACATTCAAAAATAAAATTTGTTTCTATCTTTTTCTCATTTTTTTCAATGACTCCTGATAAAGTTCAACAAGGTATTTTATTGTATGATAGGTACGCGACCAATGACCCTTCATTCCACAACGATAGCATGAGTTTTTCATCAAATTTTTACTTAAGTCCCCTTTGCCTTTTAACATGATCACCACGATAACCAAAACATCCTCGTCTACAACCACGTCTGCATCTACGGCCACATCCATGATCATACCTTTATTTATAAAATTGATATGTAGTCGCATTCACTTCAAGGAATGGTGCAGAGCCAGTTGGACGGGCTTCATGATTTTTCATCAAAAGTTTATTATTTTGTTCAGCCATAAGAAAGCAGAAAATTAGTTCAGAATATTTTCTAAAATCCTTTTCACGATATTACTGATGCAGAAGCAAATTGGAAGCATAAAAAGTAAAAAAGATTTTTTTAGCATATCCTCATCAATGATTTTTTCTCCGCATAATTTTAACTGAAAAGTAATTCTAAACATAGCTGAATTGTATTCACTTACTATTTTATAATCTTGTAAACGTAAGTGCATCCAATCATAACGAGCTTTGGAAAGAATGACCATTTTTTGTGTGATCATAACGCTCTTTTAGGCTATTCATGTTTTACCGTTAGACATTCAGCTTTCAATCTCTCGTCAAGGTGGTGTCGTAGGAAGATCATTGCTTTTTCTTTATCCTGGTTGGATGCCTCATTACCATCTTTAATTATATCACCAAGGGCATTAGCCTTCAGATGGATTTCAGCATCAAGTATCCATGATAGATTTTTTTTTTTGCTCGTGATATCTAGTACCATAAAATCAAGTTTTGCTAAATTTTTTATAACAATACGATCAAAGCACTCAAAGTAAATTAGTACACAACCATTTATTGGAATAAAAATTGTTTCAAATTTATCGAGGACTAGAGATAATTGTATATATATAAATGACCAAGTGATAAGTTGAAACAAAGAGTCACAAAAAAATATTAAGAGAAAATAATTGACCAGATATGCAAATAACTTGCATAAACGTAAATAATATTTACCTCAATAATAGTTTCTTCAATAAGTGTAGAATGATAAGGTAGAGACTCGTGCTGATAACGTGTTATATAATTAAAGGATAGCTGGGAATAAAGTTAACCAAAGAGATAATCCATGGTTAACCATGGGTTATCCCCTCAATTTATTCCTTAGAAAATTTAGGAATAGCTGGTTATCCCTTCAAATAAGAGTAAAAAAAAGTTATCTTATGGATTTACCTTTTTGCATTTGATATAATTAATGGAATAGCCAAAGGATATCCCTAGGGATAGCCAGGAGATAAACTCTATCCCGTACACTTATCCATAGATAATATTTTTTCTATCAAACACTACCTAAAAGCCATAACTACAATGGATAGCTCGGAATAAAGTTAACCAAATGAGATAATCCATGGTTAACCATGAGTTATCCCTTGAACTTATTCCCTAGGGCTAGAAGGAATAGCTGGTTATCCCCTAGCTATCCCTTGAGGGCACATTTATCAATAAAAAAAATAAATTTTCCCTAGAATTTCTTGTGTCGTTTCATTCTTTCCCCTCTTGTCCGAGCGGCCATCGCCTCGATCTCCTGTCTTCCGATCTCCTACTCCCATCTCCCGATCTTCTGCTCCCGTCTTTCGATCTCCTGCTCCAGTCTCCCAATCTTCGGTCTCCCCATCTCCTACTCTCGTCTCCCGATCTTCGATCTCCCGATCTCCTACTCCCATCTCCCGATCTCCTGCTTTAGTCTCCCGATCTTCCGCTCCCATCTTTCGATCTCTCCCGTCTCTCGATCTTTCGCTCCCGATCTCCTGCTGTAGTCTCTCGATCTCCTGCTCCGATCTTTTGATCTCCGCTCCCATCTTTCAATCTTTCGCTCCCGTCTTCCGATCTCCTACTCCTTATCTTTCGTCTCCCGATCGCATGGTGTTCCAAGGCAATGCCTTTCCCTTCTCCCGTGGAGACGGAGAATGCCGGGACCCAGAAGCCAAGGGCTATGGGCACTCCTGCACCCGGATTCGTCATCGATGACGAGGAGGATGACAGCGATGGTGATGGCGATGATGAATCGGAGGGGGAAGAAGAAGGGTTGATTTAGACCATTTGATCTAAAATCAAATGGTCCAAATCAATTGTTGTATTAGAAATTGTAAGGGTAGTTTAGGGTTTAAAGCCAAATTTTGGGAATTTCTATTTGCATTGCTCAAAGTGCTCAGTGCACCTCCCCTCAATTTCTTTTTTAAAAAAATCCTAAACTACCCATATAGCAACCCCGTCTCCTTCCCTCCCCCTCCCTTCCTTCCCCGACACCGGCGCCCCCCTCCCCCTCTCCTCCCTCCTCCATTGCACCGCCCCCCACCCCTCCCTCCAGCCCCCATCTCCTCTCATTCCCTCCCCGGTAGCCCCTCCCTCTCCTCCCCCCTCCCTAGCACTACCTTCCATCCCTCTCCTTCGGCCCTCGTCTCCTTTCCTTCCCTCTCCGGCACCGCCCCCAACGCTGAGGGGAGGGGGGTGGGTGGAGGCCGGTGCCGGGGATGGAAGGAGAGGAGACGGGGGCGGAGGGAGGGATGGGGGGTGATGCCAGGGAGAGGGGGCGCCGGTGCTGGGAAAGGGAGGGGAGAGAGGAGACGAGGGTGCTAAGGGTAGTTTAGGATTTTTTTTAAAAAAATATAGGGGGTGCACTGAGCAATCCAAGCGGTGCAAATAGAAATTCTCCAAATTTTTTGGGGATATTCTCTTCTATCCCTCCAATCAAATATAATTAGAAGGGATAACAAAAGTTATCCTCTAGATTTATATTTTTGCATTTGATATATTCAATGGGATAGCCAAGGGATATCCCATGAAAAAATTCTATCCCGTATACTTATTCAGGGATAGAATTTTTTCTATCAAATACTACTTAAATAAAATAGAAACTTGTTTACTAATTGGTTGTCTAGTTACAGTTACTTGGATATCCCATGAAAAAATTCTATCCCGTATACTTATTCAGGGATAGAATTTTTTCTATCAAATACTACTTAAATAAAATAGAAACTTGTTTACTAATTGGTTGTCTAGTTACAGTTAACTGATTGCTCATTTTGGTCTCCCGGTTACCAACATTCAGCCCCAAGGTTTTTACCTATAAATTGTATGGTTGGGCAAAAAGATATGCAAACCTTACTACCGTAAATCCAGAAAATTTCTTCCTCATACCCTTCTAACCACCACTGTTCTCTTCCATGGTCCGGCTGGGTGAGCAGTTTCGGGGTCCGAGTAATACTGATTGGGGCGGTTCCAGCTTGAACTAGGCCTTGGCCGCCTGAACTCAGTAAGGGTGCACCGACTGCGCGAATTGGCTGTCCAATTATGTCAACACATGTGCGATGCACAGCAAGACCCATTGGGCCACCATATGCAAACTGGCAAGTGCGGACGGCCAATCCGTGCGGCAGGTGCGTGCTTGCTGCACCAGAGGATGGTGCAGCAAGACTTTTGCCTCAGCAAATAAAAGTCTTTGTACACCGTCTCCGTTGTAGTAAATTCTACGTGGACTGTACCATCCCATCTTATTGGTCTATATGAATCATACATGGCTTAACGCAATGGAACTGGATAGGATAGTAGGATACGATTTTAAATTTTGAGCATGGCGTGCATTAATACCTATTTAGCTTTTTTTTTTTTAAATTTATGTACATATCAGAGATGATGTAGCGCATGTTTTCTGAATGGGTGTCATAATTTTATAACTATGGTGTTGTAAATTTACAACTAGAATGTTGTAATTTTTTTGCTTTCTGAATGGATGTCGTAATTTTATAACTATGACATCGTAATTTTACAACTGGGATGTCATAATTTTTTTTGACCGGGATATTGTAAAGTTTCGCAACGTTTTCTGAATGGGTATCGTAATTTTATAACTACGGTGTCATAAATTTACAAGTGTCGTAATTTTTTCCGGCTTTCTGAATGAGTGTCATAATTTTATAACTATGGTATCGTAATTTTACAACTGGATTGTCGTAATTTTTTTTGGCCAAAATATCGTTAAGCTATCTTTAACGTCTTTTTAATATGTGTTATAATTTTTTAACTATAGTGTCATAATTTTACAACTAGGATGTCTTAATATTTTTTCAGAATGCAAACCGTCTCGTCTTCTCCCATCAAAAACAACGTATCACTTACAAATTTGTAATCATGATCTCTATTATCTCGTCCTATCATGTTAAGCCATATAGGATGCATGTTAACTAATAGAAAAAGATAATATAGCCCATGTAAAATTTGCTGCACGGTATGCTGTATACAAGTCTTTTCCATATCCATTGTTGCACTTCTCTCTGCCCATTTACATCCTTCGGCCTTTAAGAGGCGAGGCCTAGTCAGGCCCAGATTGAGTTTTAGGCCTCAAGCAGATCCACGACGAGTCCACTATCCACATACCAAGCCATCTCTACCGCTACTCCGCTAGGGAATCCGTTACCTTCCTTGATTCACTCAGACTCTCCCAGCTCAAATGCGTCCGGATAAGGTGATAAGCCCACGTGGCAGCTGCGGCCATTCTCCCCCAACCGAGCTCCCGTTTCCGATTTCTCTGCCCTCTTGGCTGTTGTTCCTGAAATAGCTCCGTCTCTCCCTGGCGAGTGGTGACAAACCGCCACCGCCCGCCCATCCCCATCTCTCTTTGCTCCCCACCCAAAGCTATCGTTTGAGGGATAGTCTCTTTAATTTTCCAAACCATGGCTTACCCGTCCCTCTTGACTCCGCCCACCACCAAGCCGACTCCACCGCCGGTTGCTTCTTCTCTCCCATCCAGACCTTCCGTTCCCTTGCCCGCCGTGACCATCTCCAGGCCCATTAGCCGGCGAGAGCTAGCGATCTCGATGGCGGCCGGAGTGCTGTCCACTTCGGCGATGCTACTTCCAGCGGCGATCCCGCCTGCGGCACTGGCGGAGGCTTCGGATGAGGAGTACGTGAAGGAGACGACGGAGGTGATCAGCAAGGTGCGTTCGACGATCAACATGGACCGGGGGGACCCGAACGTTGTGGCGGCAGTGGCGGATCTGCGGGAGGCTTCCAACACGTGGGTGGCCAAGTACCGGCGGGAGAAGGCGCTGCTGGGGCGGTCCTCCTTCAGAGACATGTACTCAGCGCTCAACGCCGTTTCCGGCCACTACATCAGCTTCGGCCCCACCGCCCCCATCCCGGCCAAGCGCAAGGCCCGCATCCTCGAGGAGATGGATACGGCCGAGAAGGCTCTGCTCAGGGGGAGGTAGTCCTTTTTTTGTTTATCTATGTGGGCTTGGCATGGTCCAGGCCCTTATCCGTCACTTGAATTGGGCGTGCAATTTTGTTTACATTGCTTAGCCCAGCATCCAACGTTGCATTGTATTATATTAGTTTATGCGTTAATGTTTCAAAGGTTACTTTTGAGCTGGCATGTTTCTGCGCAGCTCTAATAGTTATTGATGATGCTCGATCATCTCTTCTGGACGTTGGGAATGGAGGCGCTTCTCGAATCCTCGCCTCTGGATTGCCTGCAAGAAAGTCCAAGGCCGAAGGGGGCTCCGACGGGACCCTCCGACGGCCAAGTTAATGACTGAGGTCATAGCTGAAGAAGGGCTCGAGCGAGCCCTATTTTGTGTGGAGAAGAGGGATCTCCGAGAGGAGGAATCCCTTTTAGAGTAGAGATGATGATTTCGGGGGTTATTGCACGTATCTATTTACCGGGTGGATTCACCTTTTTATAGGGGTTGATTCTGGCAGGATCACATGGGATTGCGTGAATCAGAAGATCTGCTGAGCCCTCGCATGAATCTGGGCCGGTCAGTGGGCCACGTCCCATGAGCTGGTGGGGCTGTCGGGCGGCGCGCGTCGGCGCTGTCGAGCGGCGCGCGTCTGGTGCTATCGGGCGACGCGTGTCAGAGAGCAGTTCCTTGAACTGCTGGGGCTGATCTGGCGGGAACTGAAGACGCCGGGGCCGAGTCGGGCCGGCCGGGGATGGCCTTGGCCGACTCGGCGGGACTGAAGACGCCGGGGATGAGTCAGGCCGGCCGGGGATGGCCTTGGCCGACTCGGCAGGACGGGAGACGTCGGGGCCGAGTCGGGCCGGCCTGGGATGGCCTTGGCCGACTCGGCGGAACTAGAGACGCCGGGGCCGAGTCGAGCCGGCCGGGGATGGCCTTTGCCGACTCGGCGGGACAGGAGACGCCGGGGCCGAGTCGGGCCGGCCGGGGATGGCCTCGGCCGACTCGGCGGGACTGGAGATGCCGGGGCCGAATCAGGCAGGCCGGGGATGGCCTTGGCCGACTCGACGGGACAGGAGACGTCGGGGCCGAGTCGGGCCGGCCGGGGATGGCCTTGGCCGACTCGGCGGGACAGGAGATGCCGGGGCCGAGTCGGGCCGGCCTGGGATGGCCTTGGCCGACTCGGCGGGACTGGAGACGCCGGGGCCGAGTCGGGCCAGCCTGGGATGGCCTTGGCTGACTCGCCGGAACTGGAGACGCCGGGGCCGCTTGGGAAGGAAGCGCCAGGACCAGTTGAGAGGTGCTAGGGCCGGCTGGGATGGAAGCGCCTGGGCCGACTTGGATTAGGCGGGGCCATTTAGGATGGAAGCGCCGGGGCCGGTTGAGAGGTGCCGGGGCCAATTTAGATCAGGTGGGGCCGGCTAGGTTGGAAGCGCCGGGGCCGGTTGAGAGGTGCCAGGGCCGATTTGGATCAGGTGGGGCCGGCTAGGATGGAAGCGCCGGGGCCGGCTGAGAGGTGCCGGGGCCTATTTGGATCAGGCGGGGCCGCTAGGATGGAAGCGCCGGGGCCGGCCTGAGAGGTGCCGGGGCCGGCTGGGAAGATGCCGGGGCCGCCTAGCTTGGACAAGCCGGCGCCGACTCGCTTGGACATGCCTGGGCCGACTCGCTTGGACATGCCGGGGCCGCCTAGCTTGGAGACGCCGTGGCCGGCTGGGAACCGGGGCCGCCTAGCTTGGAGACGCCGGGGGCCGCCTGTCTTGGAGATGCCGGCCTTGAAGGTGCCGGTCTTGGTGGTGTCGGCCTTTGGGGCCGACTGTCTTGGAGGTGCCGATCTTTGAGGTGCCAGTCTTGGAAGTGCCGGCCTTGAAGGTGCCGGTCTTGGAGGTGCCGGCCTTGGAGGTGTCGGCCTTTGGGGCCATCGGGTGTCGGCCCTCGGGGCCGTCGGGTGTCGGCCCTCGGGGCCGACGGTCTTCGGGTGTCGGCCTTTGGGGCCATCGGGTGTCGGCCTTCGGGGCCGTCTGGTGTCGGCCTTTGGGGCCTTCGGCGTCGGCCGTCGGTCTTCGAGGTGCCGGCCTTGCCGGTGCCGGTCTTGGAGATGTCGGCCATTGGGGTCGTCAGGTGTCGGCCTTTGGGGCCGTCGGGTGTCGGCCCTCGGGGCCGTCGGGTGTTGGCCTTTGGGGCCGACGGTCTTCGGGTGTCGGCCTTTGGGGCCGTCGGGTGTCGGCCTTCGGGGCCGTCTGGTGTCGGCCTTTGGGGCCGTCGGGCGTTGGCCTTCGGGGCCGTCTGGTGTCGGCCTTCAGGGTCGTCTAGTGTCGGCCTTTGGGGCCGTCGGTCTTCGAGGTGTTGGCCTTGCAGGTGCCGGTCTTGGAGATGTCGGCCATTGGGGCCATCGGGTGTCGGCCTTCGGGGCCGTCTAGCGTCGGCCTTTGGGGCCGTCGGGCGTCAGCCTTTGGGGCCGTCGATCTTCGGGTGTCGGCCTTTGGGGCCGACGGTCTTGGAGATGTCAAAATTTTTTTTAATCTTTATGGGGTCAACTGGCTCCATCAAATGCCCCCCACACTCCTTAAGCTTGCGTGCTCTCCACCAGCTAAGCGAAAGGAGTGTAGAACTTTTACCTTGGCACCTTGCGCTGCCTTGGATGGACGTCTGCGTGCCTTCTTTGGCTAGCTGAGGTTGGCTAGTAATCCTTTCCCAACGCGGGGTCTGGAAATCTTTTGAACCCAGGAGTGTGACCTGAGAGTTGAGAGCATCAGGTTCCTTTTGAACCGCCTCGGGGGTGTGAGAACCGCTGCGAGGGGTGACTCAGCGGGGTACGAGGCCTTTAGGTTCTTAACCGACTCGGGGGCACCGCCGTGCCGGGGCCGAGTGGTGTCCCATGGGCTGCGATGCCAGTGAGCTCCCTTTGAACCAGATTGGGGGTTTGTCTGCCCCCTAGGAAACTCCGTTGATTGGAATCCGTAGGTCTTGAGCTTGAGGGTGCCGACATGGAGCCGGTCTTGGGTGCCGACGCGGAGTCGGTCTTTGTTGCCGACGCGGAGCCGGTCTTTGGTGCCGACGCGGAGTTGGTCTTTGGTGCCAACGCGGAGTTGGTCTTTGTTGCCGACGCGGAGTTGGTCTTTGTTGCCGACGCGGAGTCGGTCTTTGTTGCCGACGCGGAGCCGGTCTTTGGTGATGTCGGCCTTTGGGGGCCATCGGGTGTCGGCCTTTGGGGGCCGTCGGTCTTGGAGGTGCCGGCCTTAGAGGTGCCGGTCTTTGGTGATGTCGGCCTTTGGGGCCATCGGGTGTCGGCCTTTGGGGGCCGTCGGTCTTGGAGGTGCCGGCCTTAGAGGTGCTGGTCTTTGGTGCCGTCGCGGAGCCGGTCTTCGTTACCGACGTGGAGCCGGTCTTTGGTGCCGACACGAAGTCGGTCTTTGGTGCCATCTTTGGTGCCGACGCGGAGTCGGTCTTTGGTGCCAACGCGGAGTCGGTCTTTGGTGCCAACGCGGAGTCGATCTTTGGTGCCCACGCGGAGTCGGTCTTTGGTGCCAACGTGGGGTTGGTCTTTCATACCGACGCGGAGCCGGTCTTTGGTGCCAATGCGGAGTTGGTCTTTGGCGCCGATGCGGAGTCGGTCTTTGTTGCCAACGCAGAATTGTTCTTTGGTGCCGATGCGGAGTCAGTCTTTGTTGCCGACGCGGAGCCGGTCTTTGGTGCCGACACGGAGCCGGTCTTCGTTGCCGATGCGGAGCCGGTCTTTGGTGCCAACGCAGAGTTGGTCTTTGGTGCCGACGCGGAGTCGGTCTTTGGTGCCAATGCGGAGTTGGTCTCTGTCTAAGAAATACACTCATCCCAAGACGTGATAAGACAAGGATATTCTGAATAATACTTTATTAAAGGATCAGCAAGCTACTGAGACTACCGTCCACGTTCCGAATGTGGGGGAGAAGCTTCCCATTTTGATGCCAGCTTGCTTCCTTCTGTCGGCTCCCCAAGCTGCTGCTCGCCCCTCATGAGGTCATGCTATTGTTCCTTCCATTAGGGCATTGTTGAGGCAAATCTGAGGTGCTGGAGGTGCCGATGCATCCGGGGCTGTAAGGTTTCCTTGAACAAACTTGCCCAAGTGGCCTTGCTGGACAAACTTTTCAATGGCCTTCTTCAACTAGTGGCAATTTTCGTGTCATGCCCATAATCTTGGTGATACCGGCAGTAAAGCTCTTTGTTGTGGGGTTTATTGACTTTAGGGGATGTGGGCATTGAAAGTACGGTTCGTCCTCAATCTCTAGCAGGATGTGGGAGATCGGAGCCGTGAGAGGAGTAAACCGTCCCTTAGGAACCAGCGCCTGAGGCCGTTGGTCAAAGCGACTGGGCGGCTCAGGCTGCCTGGATCGTCCCTCAGCTGGTTCCATGGGGGTTGGCTTCTTATTGGAACTCCTGCCGGCTTCCCTTCTGGATGAGTCAGCTTCGTTGGCGCGGATGTACTTCTGGGCCCGGAGGAGGAGGTCGGAATAAGAGCTCAGGGGCTTCTTATCCAGGGAGAAGGTGAAGCGGGACGGAAGGAGTCCACGCTTCAGCGCTAGGGAGGCCACCGCATCGTCGAGATGGTAGACCTCGAGGGCGGCGGTTTTGAATCGGGACACGAAGTCCCGCAGTGACTCTCCTTCCTTCTGACGAACGGAGAAGAGGCTGTCTGCCACCCTTGGGATCCGGCGGCAGGCATCAAAGTGGGCCAAAAATGCCCTCTCTAGCTCTCGGAAGGAGTCGATGCTGTGAGGGGGCAGGCGTGAGTGCCATGCACGTGCGGCCTTTCGCAGAGTTGGGGAAAGGCCTTGCAGAGGAGGGCGTCTGGGGCGCCCTGGATTTGCATCATAGCTTTGTAACTTTTGAGGTGGTCGAGGGGGTCGGTCGTACCATCGTACGGGTCCACCTGGGGGAAGTGGAATCTCGAGGGAACCGGTTCCTCCAGGATGCGGTGAGTGTAAGGAGGATGAGTGTTGAACTCTTCCTCCGGCTGACGGTTGATCTTCTTGGCGAGCTCGTCTAGTCACCTATTGTACTCCTCCAGGCATTCCTCCGCCTAGCGGTTGATCGTCGGGGCCCTCCGAGGTGGCTCGGAGGAAGAAGAAGAAGAGGAGGCGGACGGAGATGGAGACGGAAGTCGGAACTTCTGCCTGGGTTCCTCGTGATGATGTGGCTTGGGAGGAAATTTGTTGGGGCCGTGGTCAGAGGACCGTGGCCGCTTGGAGGGCTCGCGTCGAGGCTTCCTGGGGGAAGCTTGACGTCGGCCGGTCTCTCGCCGACTGGCCTCCCACCGAGGGGAGCCTCCCCTCGTCGACTGCTGACTGGCGAGGGGAGCAGTTTGATGCTGGATGGCCACGGACTATTATTGCTGGAGGCCATGGATCATGGCGGTGAGATTCTGGACTTGCTGGGAAAGAGTCGCCAGCCGCTCCACTGTTTGGACAGCGGCGTCCGGCGGCGAGCAAGCGACCGAAGGGTCGGCAGCAGGGGGATTGGCCTCCTGCTGTCTAGTTGGCGGGGGAAGCCCCGCTGGGCAGCTGATGGAGGCGTTCTGAGCTCGGGTCACCACCATGGTTTCTGAAAGAAGAGGGGGGACGAAAGATGTAGCTCGGGGAGGACGTTCGCTACTTTTTCTTATGCCCCCCTACCTGGCGCGCCAATCTGATGACGCTCGATCACCTCCCCTGGATGTCGGGAACGGAGGCGCTCCTCGAATCCTCGCCTCCGGGTTGCCTGCAAGAAAGTCCCGGGGCCGGAGAGGGCTCCGACGGGACCCTCCGACGACCAAGTTAGTGACTGAGGTCACAACTGAAGAAGGGCTCGAGTGAGCCCTATTTTGTGTGGAGAAGAGGGATCTTCGAGAGGAGGAATCCCTTTTAGAGTAGAGATGGCGACTTCGGGGGTTATCGCGTGTAGCTGTTTACCGGATGGATTCACCTTTTTATAGGGGTTGATTCTGGAATGATTACGTGGGATTGCGTGAATCAGAAGATCTGCTGAGCCCTCGCGTGAATCTGGGCTAGTCAGTGGGCCATATCCCATCAGCTGACGGGGCTGTCTGGCAGCGCGCGTCGACGTTGTCGAGCGGCGCGCGTCTGGCGCTGTCGGGCAGCGCGTGTCAGAGAGCGGTTCCTTGAACCGCTGGGACTGATCTGGAGGGAACTGGAGATGCCGGGGCCGAGTCGGGCTGGCCAGGGATGGCCTTGGCCGACTCGGCGGGACTGGAGACGCCGGGGATGAGTCGGGCTGGCCGGGGATGGCCTTGGCCGACTCGGTGGGACTGGAGATGCCGGGGATGAGTCGGACCGGCCGGAGATGGCCTTGGCCGACTCGGCGGGACAGGAGATGCCGGGGTCGAGTCGGGCCGGCCTGGGATGGCCTTGGCCGACTCTGCGGAACTGAAGACGCCAGGGCCGAGTCGGGCCGGCCTGGGATGGCCTTGGCCAACTCGGCGAAACTGGAGACACCGGGGCCGAGTCGGACCGGCCTGGGATGGCCTTGGCCGACTCAGCGGGACTGGAGATGCCGAGGTCGAGTCGGGCCGGCCGGGGATGGCCTTTGCCGACTCGGCAGGACAGGAGACGCCGGGGCCGAGTCCGGCTGGCCGGAGATGGCCTCGGCCGACTCGGCGGGACAGGAGATGCTGGGGCCGAGTCGGGCCAGCCGGGGATGGCCTTGGCCGACTCGGCGGGACAGGAGACGCCGGGGCCGAGTCGGGCCGGCCTGGGATGGCCTTGGCCGACTCGGTGGGACTGGAGACGCCGGGGCCGAGTCGGGCCGGCCTGGGATGGCCTTAGCCGACTCGCCGAAACTGGAAACGCCGGGGCCGCTTGGGAAGGAAGCGCCGGGACCGGCTGAGAGGTGCCAAGGCTGGCTGGGATGGAAGCGCCTGGGCCGACTTGGATCAGGCGGGGCCGTCTAGGATGGAAGTGCTGGGGCCGGCTGAGAGGTGCCGGGGCCGATTTGGATCAGGTGGGGCCGGCTAGGATGGAAGCGCCGGGGCCGTCCTGAGAGGTGCCGGGGCCGGCTGGGAAGATGTCGGGGCCGCCTAGCTTGGACAAGCTGGCGCCGACTCGCTTGGACATGCCTAGGCCCACTCGCTTGGACATGCTAGGGCCGCCTAGCTTGGAGACGCCGTGGCCGGATGGGAACCGAGGCCGCCTAGCTTGGAGACGCCGGGGGCCGCCTGTCTTGGAGATGCCGGCCTTGAAGGTGCCGGTCTTGGTGGAGTCGGCCTTTGGGGCCGACTGTCTTGGAGGTGCCGGCCTTTGAGGTGCCGGTCTTGGAGGTGCCAGCCTTTGAGGTGCCGGTCTTTGGGGCCGTCGGGTGTCGGCCATTGGGGCCGTCGGGTGTTGGCCCTCGATGCCGTCGGGTGTCGGCCTTTGGGGCCGACGGTCTTTGGGTGTCGACCTTTGGGGCCGTCGGGTGTCGGCCTTCGGGGCCGTCTGGCATCGGCCTTTGGGGCCGTCGGGCGTCGGCCTTCGGGGCCATCTGGCGTCGGCCTTCGGGGCCGTCTGGTGTCGGCTTTTGGGGCCGTCGGTCTTTGAGGTGCCAGCCTTGCAGGTGCCGGTCTTGGAGATGTCGGCCATTGGGGCCGTCGGGTGTCGGCCTTTGGGGCCGACGGTCTTTGGGTGTCGGCCTTCGGGGCCGTCTGGTGTCGGCCTTTGGGCCGTCGGTCTTCGAGGTGCCGGCCTTGCAGGTGCCGGTCTTGGAGATGTCGACCATTGGGGCTATCGGGTGTCGACCTTCGGGGCCGTCTGGTGTCGGCCTTTGGGGCCGTTGGTCTTCGGGTGTCGGCCTTTAGGGCTGACGGTCTTGGAGATGTCAAAATTTTTTTTAATCTTTATGGGGTCAACTGGCTCCATCAGTTATGATGATGAATGTCGAGGATTTTGAGACTTTGGATCGAAATATTTTCCTATATGATACTCTTTTCCCCCTTTATCTCCCTTCTTTCCTTAAGGTTTCAATTTCTTCGTTTCCCTTTGCTGTATCTTAGCTTTGATCCATTGATTAAGTATAATGTATTAAGAGGCAAAGTAGGGTTGAGAAGGATTGGGTCATATAGAGTTGGGCACTGGGCCAATTATAGCCGTTTCTAGCGGTTGAGGCTATAAACAGCCATATGGAGGGGTTTTGATCATTTTAACCCCCCAATTCTATAAATAATCCATTCCTTTTTCATTTTCACCACACTAAACTGACTCTTCTCTCTTCTTTATTACTACTACTTTTTTCTAGCAAGTACTCTACCAATTTAATTTTTAGTTTGCAAGTATTTTAGGGCATGCCATTCTAGGCCATCGTGCTAGGCCCGGTTCGCGAGCCGAACTTTTCAAGCTCGGCATGACCCCTTTTACTGGTCTATGCCTGGCATGGCCCGGTACTGTAGCTATCGGGCCATGCCAAGCATGGTCTGGCTCGTGCCGCGGCCCAGGGATCAACTCTAGGGTCATGGTAGCATGCGTGGCGGCTTCTACTAAAAATCTTTAGTTTTAGAAATTATTAATAATTAGAAAAATAATAATTTAAATACTTTAAAGAATAAATATTAGAAATTAAGAAAAAAAAAAAAAAAAAAAAACGTGCCTGAATCAAAGTATGTGAAACACTATTCTAAAAATAGTATTTATTCTTTTGCGAAAGATTATAAAGCAACTGTCTCTAAGGTCCAATACGATTCAATTCATTTCCTAACGAGTATGATTTTAAGAAGGATTGATCCAATAGACTCCTCCAATGATCCAAGATAAGAATCAGGAAAAGGTTTAAAAAAATTGAAGGAGAAAAGGTACTTAAAACATAAGATTATCTATCTTAGTTATCTTTTTTCTTTTCAATTTAGGTATCTACCTTAGTTAACCAACCCTTTTTTATCGAGATGCACCTTAGGGATTAAATTTAAGTTAGCCATGTGATGAATTATGTCAAAGTTTATATAACCAAACCTGTCATCCTAGATATTAGAAGATTCAAGACTGAAATAAAAGAAAGTCTTCCATTCAATTTTTTAGAAGAACTAAGTTTGAAAAGGCTCTTAAATACAAAGCCTTTTCTAATAAATTCATTATTATAAGTAATTACAAACTTATTTGCTTCAAGTATAATTTCTAACCTCTAAGCATAAGAAGAGATCCATTGATTAGCTTCCTCCTAACTTTGGAGATGTACAACACTTTATGAATAATTAGAACTTTTTCAAATGACATCTTTAGGTCCACTCATCCCTCGCCTAATACTTATGCTGCTAAATCATTCCCAAAGCATTTAACCTCCACATGATTTCTGAAAGATAAAGAACTAAGAGTGATCAAAGCAATATAAATATTAGCTCATAAATCAAGCTACCAATCACAAGATAAAAGGGTAAGATTTACTAAATATTTTTATCAACCAACCTAAAAGAAGGTCTTGCTCCATATTAGACCGAATCCGCTTGAGGCTTAAGAGTTCCTTTCTTTAATGACTCTACCTTGGTAGTCCTTTGCCATATAGTTGGTTTGCCCACAAATGAAGTAGAATCGATTATTTTTTGGGATCTTCTTTGGCATTTTATTGAGATGGATCAAAATAGGTCAGTTGCTTAAGGATTTTTTATTATGGAAAATTGAATTGATTGATCTCATAAATTCTTTCCTTGAGATTTGAAATGATCTTGGTTTAAGGATCTAAGGTTAGATAAATCTTAGGTTCAAAATTAGGCTTCTACTTGAACTTAAGTTAATATTCCTCTTCAATGCTAATGGAGTCGATCACTTTCATCAGGGTTAAGCTTCGTTGCTTATAACTCATTTCTTATGAGAAGAAATATTGAAATAGAGAGGGAAAGCTAGTTATGGCTTGGATCTTATAGCTTTCAAAGAAATTGTATCCAATCAACTAAGCCTTTCTAAAAAAAGTTTTAAAATATATGAATTTGGGCACTAATAGGCTTTGAAATTACCATGATATATTTGCAAAATTTTGATACGGTGAATCGGTCCAAGCATCATCCATACCATATTCTGCCTCAAGAGCATTTTAAAGTTCCTTAGTTATCTTGATAAATAAATAGACATTATACAAGAAATATGAAAGAGCACTTGGGAGCCTATGATAACAATGGAAGTCTCTCTCTTGGTGTGTCTTAGATTGAGATGCTGAAGAAGATATTTTTTGGGGACTAGATGATAAAGTTAGTTGAAAACTAGGATATAGAAAAATGAATATATGAAATTAGCCCAAGAGCAATTAGCTAATATTTAACTTAGTTTTTCTATCTCTTGAAAAAGAATTCATTGAACTTCTTAAGCTTGATAGCACTATGATCATTGAAAGAAGCCATTTTAAGCTCTTGATTGATTAAGAGATTCTGCATGCAAAGTTTCCAATTTTTAGCCTTATAGTTTGAATATTTATTTAATAGCTTTCAAAGAGAATGCAATATATTTTAAAATTTAAATGTACTATATTGAAATGTAAATTGCACAAATTTAAAAGAATAAATCAATGAAAGAAATAAAATACTAGAGCACTGATCAACTATTAAATATGTCAGTTTCAAAGATTTTAAGATGCAAGCTAAATTTTCAAAAATTATTTATGTAAATTTCAAAGCAAAAAAATAGAATCTAAATTTTAAAATTAGTTTACCAAATGAACATAGTTACGAAAGCAATTAGCTAAAAACAATTTCCAAAATCTAGATTTCACAAATTTGAAGCAACGGATTAGAGAAATTTTTAATTCCCTAAAAATATTTTGTAAAGCGTTCAAAGAAAAAATTATCAATCCAATAATAAGAGTTTTCTAGTAGGATATAGAATAAACTATTAAGATTACTCAATGAACTTCAATAACAAAGGGAATCTTAGTAATTTTTAAGAACGAGATATTATCCTTAAAATGCAAGAAAAAATCTTTTGTTTTAGAAATTACTAATAATTAAAAATTAATAATTTAATAACCTTTAAAGAATAAATATAGGCATACTTAAATCAAGGTGTGTAAAATATTGCCCTACAAATAATACTTTTTTGTGTGAGGAGAATTGATCTGGTAGACATTTTCAATTGCTCATGATAAGAATCATGATGAGGGGTAAAATTGTTATTGCATTAATACTCGTTCATATGACAAAAAGGTCGAGATTACTTTTGATTTTTGATCCGCCAGTTGTCACATCTAGAAAAAAACAAAGCCGATACACCTCGGTTAGACCGAACCATTCTCAGACCAAGCTATTCTCATATAGAACCATTCTTATGCCTTGGCAGACCTGAGCTATTTTTATACCTTGGCCAGACCAAGGCATTCATATGCCTCGACGGAGCTGAGCTATTCATATACCTCGGCCAGATCGAGGAATCCCTGAAACTCTACGGAACCAAGCGTGGGAGAATTCAAATCCATGATAGTTTGGCAAGATTCCAGCCACGTAAGCCCCTAACAATCCTAAGTGGAAAATTAGGTCAATAATATCAGAAGTGGCCTAGAGCCTATAAAATCACTGAATCTTAAAACATCAATTAGCTTCTCTAACCGTCGATTCTCTAACTAACCAGATACTAATGCTATCGGCCTTGTAACAAACCTGATTCGAATCGTGACGATTTCTGACCCCCTATGACACGTTCAAGGAATCAGGTAGTTGCCTGCCATCACACCTGCAATTTATAAATACCCATGTCCTAAAGCTCTTCATGTATGCTCACACTCTCACTGAAAAACTTCATTGAAGCTAAAGCAGAACTCGGAGCTCTCAAGAGGCCATTTTCTTGAGGGACTCTTCTGCGAGAGCCTTTTCCTCACATCTGCTTGCTGTGAATCTTCACTGACTTGGGCATTGGAGGGACTTCCATAGAGGGCCACCTCCGACACTCTCTGCGTAAGGACTGTCTTGCAGGTTTCATCCAGATGAGAGATCAACGTGCAGATCCGGAGTCGGACCACACCCGAGTTAGAGAGAGGATTTCCATAGCAACAGATTGGCACTAGAGGAAGGGCCTCAAGTCCCATAAACTTGCGATCAAAGAAACAAGGTTCGAGATCGAAAAAAGAACCTCTTCAATGGCCAATAGAAAGAGAGCCACTTCTGATGCTCAGGATCAGATCGCCTCTCAAAGGCTTGATCCTATAAATAGTGTAGCGCCCCCACTACCGCCACCGGTTGAGACTCCTTCGCCACCAGCGATCGCGGTGACTCAGGACCAGTTTGCTACGCTGGTTCAGTAGGTCCAAGCTCTGACTCAGCTGGTCCAGGGGCTCCATGGAGCTCTCTACCCAGCTATCCCTGCTTCACAACTCTTTGAGGGGGTCGCCGCCCCTGTTCCACCGGCAATCTTTTCTTCCAACCCGCTTGAGGTTGCGGGTCATCCTCATTGACCCACAGGAGCTAGACCGGCGCCGCAATGGGCTGAAGGGAAAAGCCCACCTAGATCTCGGTAAGCTTGCTCTTTCTCTTTGGTATCCTCCCATGATTCGACACCACTGTCGTGCTCCCCTCGACCAGTCCCTCTTGCCACTCAGGATGAAGGGATCTGGCGGCAAATGCAGAAGATGCATCGAGAATGGCATCAAGAATTAGACGCCGCTAAGCAAGCCCCTCCATCCCAACCAAAGGCAAAGCAGGGTATCCCTTTCTCTGAGGAGATCATGCGGGAGGTGATCCCTCCTCATGTCAAGCTCTCCACCATCGAGCTGTATTATGGATCTACCGATCCCGATGACCACCTGAGTAGCTTCAGATCCATCATGATGTTCCACGGAGCATTAGACGTGATCCTGTATCGAGCCTTCCTCTCTACCCTTAGAGGGTTCGCCAGAACCTGGTTCAACAGTCTAAAGCCAGGTTGCATTGATTCTTTCGACTAGCTGAGCCGCCTATTCATCAGCCAGTTTGTCAGTAGCCGCCGCCACCGATGGAGGTCTGATTCCCTCTCTGAGGTCAAGCAAAGGGAGAGGGAGTCCCTGAAAGGTCACCTCGGCTGTTTCAACACGGCCATGTTGGAGATGGACCACCTCAACTATAAGGTGGCCATGTCCGCCCTAACAAGTGGAGTATCGAAGAAAGGAGACTTCTACCTAGCCTTGAAGGTCAATTATCCAAAGAGCCTCTCCAACATGATGGCCTTGGCAGATAAGTATGCCAGGGTTGAGGAGTCACGGAGATCGGTCCGAGCTGAGCAATCGAAGAAGGAGGTGAAAGGCTCAAAAAGTACCAATCCTTCCATCATGCAAGCCCACCTGATCGCCAAAGGGCTCCTCCACCACCACCTAGACATCGAACTCGGAGCCTGGCTCGGTGGTTCGACTAGTACACCCCACTCACTGTGCTAAGGGCGCGGATCTTGATGGAGATCGAGCGCCATATTCCTCGGTCATCTCCTCTCCAAGGGAATGCGGCTCGAAGAGATATGATCAAGTACTGTCAATTCCATCGGGACCACGTGCACGACACCAAGCAGTGCTGGTAGCTTCGAAATGAGATTAAACAGCTCATGCAATGGGGCGGGCTAGACCGATTCAGGAGGGCCCCCGAGCCGAAGAATGGAGGAGATCATTAGCCTGAACTTTGCTAACCTCCTCCACCGAATCCTCCGGTCGTTGGCAATGTCAATATGATAGCGACGATCGGCTCTTTGTCAGCTTGGCCGGGTGAGGAGAAGAATTCACCAAAGAGGACTCGAGTCGATGAGCTTTCTTTTTCTGATGAGGATCTCCGAAATGTGCATGTTGCCCAGATGTAGTAACCCAAGAGGGGGGTGAATTGGGTTATTTAAAAAATTTAATAGCTATGCAGATGAATGTGCTTTTAACCCTAATTTAGATTTACAGCGGTGAAGTGGGGTGCACAGAATAATAACAGTAGATAAGCAATCAACCACAAACACAGTTTATAGTGGTTCGGTGCCAAACTCAGCACCTACATCCACTCCCCAAAACCTTGGGAATTCCACTAATCGTATCACAACGATTACAACCTCTAGCCGAACCAGGCTAGCCCTCTTGTTTATACGGCACAAGGCAGCCAAAAACCCCTAGCCAAACCTAGGCTAGTCCTCTTGTTTCACGGCACAAGGAAGCCAAGAACCCCTAGCCAAACCTAGGCTAGTCCTCTTGTTTAAATGGCACAAGGAAGCCAACAAACCAGGGTTCACTAACCCTTTTACAAGATAATCAGAGTATGTAAAGAAGAAGCTCCTACAAAGAGCAAATATTCAGAATATACTTTACAACTTTTTGAAGCAATAAACTCAGCAATAAATGAACTAGGTTGAAGCAGCTGAAGTCTTGAATGCTTGAAAAGCTTCAATGATTCGGACGACCTTTCGGAGCAAGGAATGAGCTTGAATGCACAGCAACCACTCAACAAATATTCAATGAAGGCTCTTTTCTTGGATTTTTCTCTCTTTGAAATTTCTTTTTAAAAATCGTCGTCTAGGTGTGCTTCTAATCCCAGCTATTTATAACCATCTAACAAGAAAATATCCGTTAGATACATAAGAAATAAATGAAAATAATAACGGGAAGAAAATATAACCGTTAAACATGTTTCCCTTAAGCATTGAATGCAGATCTCCATTTGAGGAAGGATGAGCACTGTAAAAATTCAAAAATCAAAAGTTAACTATAGCTTGAAATAGCAATAGAGAGAGAAGAGAGAAAGAAACTCTTTAAAAGCTTTAGGCGGCGGTGGACTGAAAGAGAAAAGCTCCAGGTAGCTGAGAAATGAATGCCATCGTCCAAGAGTAAAGCAATAACCCCCAGCTAGCTAATCAGTTAGCTAACCAGAGAGGTCATAACAAAAGAAACATTCTGAGGCAGCACGTCAGTTAGCTCGGCAGCTAACTCGCCAGCTAACTCCATTTGAAATCCAAACGGCTGCAGGAGAGAGATAGGATAGCTAGTTAGCTGAATAGCTAACTAAAGAATGGCCAGTTAGCTCACGAGCTAACTAGAAGCAAAAATACTATGCTATCCGTCCAGCTTAGTTAGCTCTCCAGCTAACTGAGCAAAAAGGCAGCCAGTCTGAATAAAGTAGCTAACTCTCCAGCTAACTAGCCAACTGGCAGCTAGCTCTCCAGTTAACTAAAATTTAAATCCATTCGGCTGCACCATTCCCTGTGAAAAATTTAGCTAAGCAGTTAACTAAAAGAAACGTCAGCTAGCTAGAAGGAGTTACAGTTAACTAACAAGACATCCAGCCAGCTAGCTAAAATGAAAGGGTGTTCGGCCAAACCACTGTGACAGAATTTTAGTTAGCTGAGGAATTCAGCTAGCTAACCAGCTAGCTCACCAGTTAACTAAAATAAAGGGACGTTCGGCCAGGCACCTAAGACAAGTTCCTTAGTTAGCTGAAAGAGCTTCAGCTAGCTAACAAACTAACTCACCAGTTAGCTGAAGAAAGAGGGCGTTCGGCCAGGCAACTGTGACAGGAATTTTAGTTAGCTGAAAGGGCTCCAGCTAGCTAACAAACTAACTCATCAGTTAGCTGAAATAAAGGGACGTTCGGCCATCTTACTGAGACAAGTGTTTTAGTTAGCTGAAGAAACTTCAGCTAGCTAACAAACTAGCTAGACAGCTAGCTAAAATGCAAGATGGTTCGGCCCATACACTGTGAAACTTTCCCAGCTAGCTGAAAGTCGTGCCAGTTAGCTAAATAGACTAACAAGCTAGCTAACCAGTTAACTCCAAGGCTAATAATCATATTCAAAGCAAATTAAATGAAGTACTTTCTTACCAGTCAATTTTGCATGAAGATACTTACTTGCAAGGCGACCGAACTTTCCTGTATCAATCTTAGAATTGCTTAATTTGTTTTGTAATCATCAAAATCAATCTGGGGTCAACAATCTCCCCCTTTTTGATGATGACAAAACCTTTAAGCATATAAAGAGCAAGTGTACATATGGAAGTTTAATAAGTAAACTGGAGTAATCAAAAAACATTAATTTCTCCCCCTGTCAAAATAAATAAGTGAAATCTTTTCTTTTCTCCCCTGAATATATGGAGTTACTATTTTACTCCATTCCTTAATGTATGCAAGCAACATTATTCTCCCCCTTTTTGTCATTAATCAAAAAGAAGTTTGAAGAGTCTTGCAATAACTTTAAGCATAAAGGATCAAGGAGATGTTAACATTCATTACATAACCATAATTAAAACAGTCATGCAGATCAGTACAAGACAATAGATATTACATGTCATTGTTCTAAGTCATAGAGCATAAACATAAACAAGCACAACAAGTTTGTTCAAAAACTACAAAACATATAAGTTAAGTACAATCACTTGTCGTCATCAGATGAAGAAATATGCACTGAAACATTTGGCTTGCTTGACGATTCAGGCTTGACGAGGAAGGCCGTGCCGGTGGAGTGAAAAGGTGTGGATGAGAAAAGAAGCATCAGGCGCAGAGGCTGCAGAACTAGTGATGAGAATCTCCATGAGTTGGCTCAGCCTAGAGAGGGCTCCAGTCCAATGGTCAACTGCATTTGTAGCATCCCGGGTCTGGGTCTGGTTCGATCTCATTTGATACTCTACCCACTCAGCCTTGGTCTCAAAGTTTTCAAGCTTGCTTTTAAGTAAATTTACCTCCTTCAGAATTCGTTCCATGACAGATTCGTTGTGGTGAAAAACTCTCCCATTAAGAATGTTCACATCATGAACAAGCCTTTCAAGAATGAGTTTAAATTCAGACATGTTTTCAAAAATAGAGGAGATATGTGGTACAAGAGTCTGATCATTGACAGAAGAAGCACTGTCACCAGAGCTTCGACTAGAAGTGGCAAGGGTCAATTCATTGATAATATGACGGAGTTGATCATCACATAATCTAACAGTTGGAATAGGAGCAGGAGCAGGGTTGTCATGGCGAAAAGATGATCCAGAAATATTGATTTCGGGTGGATCAGGAAGAAAAGGGTTTTGGTCAGCTGTCATAGCAGCAAGATATGGATTAGGTTGGCTGAAGTCATAAGTGAAAAAGTTTTGAGGAGAACAGGCAGGTTGATTCACAGTAGGAGGTGGCATACTAGATTGTCCTGTTCTAGATCTAATTTTTAACCAAATACCATCCCTCTTAGCAAAATCCATACGGTGCAGTGAATGAGCATTAAAAACATCAGAGTGACGTAATGCAACTGCAGTTTCTCCTTTAAGTTTGACATTGAAAAATTCAAAAACATAAGTGAGAAACATTCCGTAGGGCAAAGCAGCCTTAGCTTTGGACATAGATTCTCTATAACAGTCATCATTAATTCAGGTAAATCTATAGGGTCTTCCATTAAGATATCATACATTATGCAAATGTCCCTATCGTTTACCACATTAAATGATCCAGCACGAGGGGCGAGAATCTTAGCAATGATACTATAGAAAAGCCGGTTTTCAACAGATAACATATTTGCATCTAATGTTTCAATCTTACTAGCTTCAGTATCATCCATATTAAGGATTAGGCTAATCTTATATCCGCGTTCACTAGGAAGAATCTCTAGGAAACCTTCAGATGGAATTTTCAAAGCAGATCCTAGTGTTTTACCGTCTAGGTCTATTTTAGTCATTTTCACAATGGAAGAGATAGTTCTATTACCAAAAGAATATTTTCATAAAATTCTCTAATAAGTTCAGGATAAATAGGTCTTTTGGTAGATAAAAGCTTATCCCATTCTTGTTTAACTAACAGATTACCAATTTTGAATCCTTCTTACTCTAAAAAGTTAAAGTCCACTAACCTCCCATGAACAAAAGATTTTGAAGCAAGTAGGGAGTTGATTTGAGTAGAAGACGTGGAAGACTTCGGCGAAGATTGGCACAATCGTCATCTCTAGCGACGGCCTTCTTCTTGGGAGCCATCAACTTCTTCTAGATAGATTAGTAGGTTGAATGGTAGGAAGGATTTGATGGAATGAATGAAGAGACGATTGAAAGTGAGAGAAGAGAGGAGAAGACGCTCGGTTGGAGGAGAGTTGAAGGAGATGGCTTGATTTTGAAGGGAGACGTGAGGAGAAAAAGTTTATATAGAGAATGGGCTTGATGGTTAACTGGTCAGGTGACTGTTTGGTTGCCTGGTCAGTTAGCTGCCATCAATAAAACCTTTTAAATGTCCGGTGGTTGGGTGAAATCAAACAACATGCCTTTTATTAATTTGAAAAGACATAAAGCTTGACAACAAGCAATTAATTATGTCCTTCGAGAGGTTCACGAAAGCATCTGTGGTAGTCATCTTGGCAGCCAAACTTTGTTCCACAAAGTGCTGCGCTAGGAATATTATTGGCCCACCATGCAGAGGGATGCTGACAACCTTCTCTGAGCTTGTGATTCATGTCAACAACATTCAAATGTTCAAAGGCTCCCCTCCGCTCAACTAACGCCCATATCATCTGCCTGCCCCTTTGTCAAGTGAGGAATGGACATTCTTGGTCCTTTTCCTCTTGCCACAAGATAGAGGAAGTTCCTGTTTGTAGCAATCGACTATTTCACCAAGTGGATCGAGGCCAAGGCAGTCGCTCAGATAACTGAGGCTTGGACTAGGGATTTTGTATGGAGATCTATTATTTGTCGGTTCGGCCTTCCACACACCATCATCACCGACAATGAAAGATAATTTAACAATCCAAAATTCTGAGAGTTCTACGAGAATCACGGCATCTGCCTCTGTCTCACTTCGGTTGGGCATCCTCAAGCCAATGGAGAAGCCGAAGTAACCAACCGGACCTTGCTGCAAGGAATTAAAGCCCAGCTCAATGGGGCGCAAGGCAGATGGGCGGAAGAGCTTCATCACGTGCTGTGGGCTTACCGAACCACTCAAAGGGTCTCCACAGGCAAGACTCTGTTCAAAATGGCTTTCGGTACGAAAGCCATCATCCCTGTGGAGATAGGGCTCCCCTTCCAATGGGTGGAAAGTTATTCAGAGGAGTCCAATAATGAGCAGCTTCGAACCAATCTTGACCTGATAGAAGAGGTCAGGGAGAAGGCCTGGATCCAAATGGCATCCTACCAACAAAGAGTAGCTCATTACCATTCTTTCAGAGTTAAAGGAAAATCTTTCCTTCCCAGTGATCTTGTACTTCGGAAGGCGTCTGTCTCCAAGCCGTTTGAACAGGAAAGCTGTCTCCAAATTGGGAAGGCCCCTATCAGGTTGCTGAGGTAATCAGGCCTGACACTTACAAACTCTAGGATCTTGATAGAAAATCTATCCCCATAACATGGAATTCAGATAATCTTCATATATATCATAAATAAAGTACACCTTCACTAAACTCATTCTGTTTACAGCAACGAAATTTTATTTTTAAATATGCAATGTTCTTATTTCAATCACTTTTCCAAAAAACTATAGTAATAAACAGGTTTTGCTCAATTCTCATCAAGCCTCGGCAGGGCCGAGTAATTTCTTCGTACCTTGGCAGCGCTAAGTAAAATATAATCTTTTCAAGCCTCGGCAGGGCCGAGTGATTTCTCCGTACCTTATCAGTACCCCTCGGCAGGGCTGAGTAATTTCTTTGTACCTTGGCAGCGCCAAGTAAATATAATCTTTTCAAGCCAAGGCAGGACCGAGTGATTTCTTCGTACCTTGGTAGCACCAAGTAAAATATAATCTTTGCAAGCCTCGGCAGGGTTGAGTAATTTCTTCGTACCTTGGCAGCACCAAGTAAAATATAATCTTTTCAAGCCTTGGCAGGGCTGAGTGATTTCTCCGTACCTTGGCAGGGCCAAATAAAATATAATCTTTTCAAGCCTCGGCAAAGCTGAGTGATTTCTTCGTATCTTGGCAGCGCCAAGTAAAATATAATATTTTTAAGCCTCGATAGGCCGAGTGATTTCTCTGTACCTTGGCAGCGCCAAGTAAAAGATAATCTTTTCAAGCCTCAGCAGGACCGAGTAATTCTTTCAAGCCTCGGCAGAACCGAGTGATTCTTTTAAGCCCCAATAGAATTGAGTGATTCTTCCAATATTTCAACATGGCTGAGCTGCTTTTCTAAGCCTCGACAAGGTTAAACAACTTTTTCTTATGCTTCGACAGATTCGAACAAGTCGCTTCTTAGCCCACCAAAGTAAGGTAAGACCCATTTCATCCTTCCGCATGACCGAGCCATTTATTATAATTTCATTGAATCAAATAAAGATTCCTAAGAATCTCTGACATGGCCGAGCTTCTATTGAGAATTAGCAAGGCTGCCCATGCCTCCCTCTAACCTAAGTCGAGGCAGATACCCTCTTCGCAAAGGACTAAGTAGAACCAAATCGCCAAAATGCCTGGCCAAAGCAAAGTACCTAAAACGTTACTAACATTATGAGCAGGTACCACCATTCGAAAAGCGAGACCTGGGGATGTTAAGTGTTTGTTCCCCTTTTCTATAGTAGGAAGGATATCCCACTGGGTATTCCTGTGTTTCGAAAGTCCCAAACTTTCGTCCTGCACCCCATTCAGTTTAGAGTATACAAACGATTCTCGTATTGAGATGACACAAAAACATCAGCATATCAAGAAAATTGATATTTAATATGAAAGAAATAAAGCAGCAAAAAGACAAAGGAATGAAAAGAAAGACTTCTTTCATTGCATAGGAGAAATTACAACCTCTTGTGAGGCATTACAAGTGCATTATAGCACATAAGATAAAAGAAAATAAGTCGAAAAGCTTGGACAAACAGGTCCGACCGATAACATTACTTCCATTTTCGATCTAAGAAATCAGAGAAATCGAACAACTCTTTTGAGTTGACTGAGCTGCTGGGCAATGTCACAAAACAAAGAAAGCGGCCCAGAGCTGCTTACCTTCTTCCTCGTTAGAAACCGGCTGATGGATCCTCAAATTGATGAACTGAGGGATCAAAAATGGCACTCATTTAAGGATTGAGGATGAAGGAAAGCCTATGGAAGCCGGGGCCCATAAAAATATTGCATTTCCAGTGGTCTCTAGGGCCCCATGGCAGGTGGAAAAAGCCAGACAGGGGGCACTTACGTGCGCTCCCCGTATGACCCCTGTATCCCTTTCATGTGCTCTCTATATGACCTCCATGACTCCTCCTTTGAGGATTGCTCACTCTTCAACAACTTTCTCATCACCCCAACTATCAGGATCGGGCCAAATCTCGAAAGAAAAATTTGGCCTCACCACCCTCAACCTCAACAGGAGAGAAGCCATGAAAATTTCTTTCTATTCACGAAGCAAGAAAGTTTTCTCGGGTGTGCTTAGGCACCTTCCGCTCTCCCCTTTTTAAAGATGTTAAATGGGGAGCAACCATTAATAAAGAAGAAAACTTCGAAACCCGAAACACCACAATTGCACTGCACTCAAAGCTACGTGGTGTGCCATAGTAAAACTCGGTGCATCTCGAGATGTGTAGGGTACATCCCCTATACCGTAATGAAGGGTAGAAGATTTTCTTCCAATCTCAAGTCAAAAGTCTTAAATGCCAAGAGCTGCCTACAAATCTTCGGGATATGAATAAGCTTGGGAAATCCTCCATGAAAAAGGATATGATCCAATGGCGATCAGCGTATACACAAAGTGAACTCGCATCGGAAAAGACAAGGTATTAACAACAAAATAAATGCCCTTGGGAAAATCAAACATTCCTCGGTAAGGGTCAAACCATTTCATCTACTTTGGCAAGGAGCGAACTAAATCTTTGCTTTGACTAAACCGAACTATTTATCTTACTTCGGCCAAGCTGAACGTTTCTCTCTATTCTGCTAAAGCCAAACTACTTCCTCCACCTTGGTAAAACCGAACTATCCCTTTTTGCTCCGGCAGGGCCAAGCTGTCCTCTGCTTCAGCAGGTTCGACCGGGTTGGCCTTAAAAAAACCGGGCGACTCCTTCATTTTTTGACAAAGTTATACCAAAATTCTTTGAGCAATAATAAGATTAGACTATTCGTTTGGCTCCGTAGTAAGTCAAGCTTAAATAAGATGTGGACAAGCTGAAAGTCTGTCTAACATGCAAGCACCAAAGCAACAAAATGCATGGAGAAAAATGAAATGATTCATTCATATCATAATATTGTTCATACTATAAAAATGAAAGAAAAATATGGAAATATGGATCTCTAAGTCTTGTCTTCACATTCAGAGGCGATTCCAACAACATCTAAAACACGTTGATCTGGCCGACCTTCTCTGTTACTAGGCCCTAAGGATGGGTCCACCTTGGCATATGTTTGTGAAACCCCAGCTTCCTCGGTGGCAGGTCTCGAGATCTCTGTTTCCTTAATGATTTTCGGAGGAGCCTCTGTTGGATCTCCTTTTGAGGCCACTTCAAAATCGATGCCAGGGGCATCTTCATCATCGTCGCCATTTTCGGATGGAGAGGTCGATGCCAATGCTTTGGTTATGGCGATGAAAGTAATGCCCCTCATCCTCCAAAAATGAGAGGTTGATGTTCGGGTATTCCCGAATCACCCTCGCATGGACCTCGCTTGCTCCGACTCAGTATGCCTCCTTCAAAAATTAAATTCACCCATGAGCAAATTCTTCCGAGCTCTTATATTTCTCGATCGCTAGAGTGGCCTCATTATCTGCCTTGACTATCCGGTGCTCCAGCTCAGAGGACTTCTCCTAGCTCGAGGCTAAATCCCTGGTTAGAGCCGTTATTTGATCAGCCGCTTTGGCCTTGATCTTATCCAGCTAGAGAAGGAAAAATGACAAATAAAGCAAATGGTCAGGTCAGCTTTAACTATGGGAAAGAGATGAACCATTGCGTAGAAACAATAAGAGGATATACCTCTTTGGCACGGCTAGCAGCCTCGGCTTCTGCTTTCTTGGCTCTTTTCCGAGCCTTCTCCATTTCTTTCCTGCATTTGCTCATGTCCCTCCAGGTGTGTTCAAGATCCATCCAATCCTTGGAGCCATCGGATCGTGCCTGACGTAGCTCGGCTATAAGGTCGGAAACTTGTTTCTGGCAGGACTCGAGCTGAGCCTCAAAATGGGACTTTTCTTCAGCGGCCCTACTATTAAGGAAGTCGACCTCCCTTTGGGCCTCTCCTTGAAATTTCAACAGTTCCAATCGAGCTTCATCGGCCATTTTTGAGCCTCCCAAAGCTCAGCCACCTCTGCCCGAAGTCATAATGCCTCGGATCGAGCATCCTCACCTGACTGCTTGACCTTATCAAGCTCGACTTGCACTTTTGTCAACTCCTCTGAATGTTGATCAGCCAAGCTTGTTTTGGCACGGAGTGCCTCGACCTCGCATGAGATCTGTCTGTTGAAAAAGAATCGCCTACAGTCGAGCCAAACAGTTAGGTTCAGAAAACCGCATAGAACATTCGAGAAGGTATAGGAGGGAAGAGAACTCACCCGAACGTAGGAAGAATTCACATCCCTTAGGATGTATTGGCTGGGGACCGATGCACAGTCTTCCAAGCTAGAAGGCAGCTTGAATCCCTCAATCGAAATGGGAACTCTCCAACGACTGTCTTTTCCCACTTCAAGGTAAATGGTATGTCCCTCCTCGTAAAGAACACTAAAAAAGTTGCTGCGACCCAAGGGATCGAGGAAACGGCTAAGCTGACTTATCTCTTCCTCGTTGCTTGCCGATATTCCCGAAGGCCTTGGCTCCTCCATCCTCATCGGGGGAGCCCCTTCTCCACCCGGTTGGCCTCTTTTTTCCCCTCCTTCCTCTTCAACCCACCGAGAGGAGATCCTGCTAGAGGCAGAACGACGCTCGCTTCAATTGCAGCCGCCCAATCCTTGAAGAGTAATTCCTTCAACTTCTGCTGACTCATGGAACCCTCCCCTTTAGGATAAGGTGCATCAGTAACCATGGGATAAAGAAATTATGTTACCCAGAAATCCTCACCCGATGGCTCAGGTGAATGACCACGCTCCTGCTCCACCCGAGCCGCTACCTTTCCGGCTTCATCACTAGATGTCCCCCCTCGGCGAGCTCGAAGGTTGGGGCTCGGTCATTCCTTGTGAATGGCTTGGTAGAGCCAGCTGCAGCCTAGAGGGAGAAGAGGATGGCCTTTGCTCGGGCCTGACCCTCTTCCCTCTCGCAAGGGTCGACGGTACAGTATGGCGGCGCTTGGTGTTTCTCCTTCTGCTCGAATTGCCAAAGTCGATTGTGAGCACTCCTCTCATCTGAGCCCCAAACTCAGATATGATCCCTACAAATCATGGAACGATCAGTTACATCTCTGCAAAGACATCCAGGCATGAAGAAGGAGATATCGCACTTACTCAAGGCATCGACTCGGCTCAGTCCGGCATTATAGAGTGCCTCTTTAGTCAAAAGGGCATCGATCGGGGTCACCTTGCTGCCATAGAGAACGTCGAAGTCCTCCTTCTCCGCTCTTGATAATGTCGGACACTGGTTCGGCTCCATGGGGAGAGGCCCTATTGATGAGGGAAGTCAAATGCATCATCCCATTCGACAATAAAAAATCGTGACTTTTATCCTTTGATAGAAGTCGGAACCTTCGAAACCTCTTAAAGTTCTTCCGTGGTCCAATATAATGCCAAGAAGAATCCCTGGAGGATGTGAGGTTGTGACAGGCCCGAAACAGAGGAACCGTCGCCTTTACCCCCATGAGCGCGCACAAGAAGATAAACCCGATGATAAACGCCAGCTATTCGGTGTAATCATCATTGGGTAAATGCCGTAATGCTTCATTATATTTCTCACCAGCGGATTAAGGGGAAAACAGAGTCCCACTTTGAAGCTTTCTTCATAGAAAAATACCCTCGAATCCAATTGATCAGGCACCCTCTACACAAGACCGGGAACCTGCATCCAAATATCTCTGGTGAACCAGTAGTCCCGGTGAATCCTCTCCAGATCTACAGCGAACATTATCGAGGCCGAGTCGATGGGGCGTCCCCTGTCTCCAAGATCAGTGGAAGAAACATCAGCCATGTCTGATCCTGGGGTGAGTACGTTCGAAGGAAGAAAATAGGAAAGAAGCGCAACAAAAGGTAGCTTGCCCACCTCTATTTAAACCATCTCGACAAGGCGAGAATCCCCATGCATCGCCAAATCTTGGGCCTGCCACACGCCATACCATCTACGGCCAACAACGAAAGGCGAGGGGTTTTCTCCCATGCGATGAGAAGAAACGATGAAGTGGCGGCCTAGCATTTATGAGGGCCTCATAGCACGCCTTCGCCTATTTGAATTTCTCCAATCGGGTAAAGCCGTCCGAAATTTTGCTCCCTATGCTTGAGCCTACACTTTGGACTAGGGAGTAGGGGGCATGTGATGAGGGGTAAAATTATTATTACGCCAATACTCGTGCATATGACAAAAAGGTCGAGATCACTTTTTTTTTCGACCTGCCAGCTGTCACATCTAGAAAAAAATAGAGCCGATACACCTCAACGAGACCGAACTATTCTCAAACCAAGCGATTCTCATATCGAACCATTCTTAGACCAAGCTATTCTTATATTGAACCATTCTTATGCCTCGACGGGCCCGAGCTATTCTTATACCTTATCCAGACCAAGGCATTCATATGCCTCGGCGGAGCCGAGCTATTTATATACCTCGGCCAGACCGAGGAACCCCTGAACCTCTACGGAACCAAGCACGGGAGAATTCAAATTCATGATAGTTCGGCAAGATTCCAGCCATGTAAGCCCCTAACAACCCTAAGTAGAAAATTAGGCCAACAATATCAGAAGTGGCCTAGAGCCTATAAAATCATCGAATCTCAAAGCATCAACTAGCTTCTTTAACCGTCGATTCTCTAACTAACCAGATACTAATGCTACCAGCCTTGTAACAAACCTGATTCGAATTTGATTCGAATCGTGACGGTTTCTGACCTCATATAACACGTCGAAAAAATCAAGTAGTTGCTTGTCATCACACCTGCAACCTATAAATACACATGTCCTAAAGCTCTTCAGGTACGCTCACACTCTCACTGAAAAACTCCATTGAAGCTTAAGTAGAGCTCAGAGCTCTAGAGAGGCCTTTTTTTAGGGACTCTTCTGCAAGAGCCTTCTTCTTACATCTGCTTGGTGTGAATCTTCACTGACTACGTTGAAGTGTCTTTCGTAGAGGGCCACTCCGATACTCTCTGCGTGAGGAATGTCTTGCAGGTTCCATCCAGACGAAAGATCAACGTTCAAATCCAGAGTCAGATTGCACCCAAGTTAAACAAAATTTTGAAGCAATAAATCATATAACGATTAAAAACATTAAAAAAGAAAAGAATCTTACGTTAACAGTACTATCCTATCCCGAAAGACTCTTAAAAGAGAAAATTAGGCCACGAAGATAGGCATCTTAAAAGTAGTTTAAAAAATTAATTATTTTTATTAAAATAGAATTTCTTTAATTTATTTTTAACATTTGCGAACGAAACATACGTTTCTCTTTTTTTTTTTTGAAGTGGGCCCCTTTCCAGAACGGATTGGTTTAGTGGTTACATCTGCACAAAGACTTTTCCGTTTGGAAAAGGCTTTGGAAAGTATTTTTCCGTTTGACGCTGATTTTGTTGTTCTAGGAAAATAAAACGTGTATTTCTATAAGAAAAAAATTCTTATCACATTCAATGTCTTCCATGTAGCACACGATTCTTATCCGAAGACAGCGACCAGGTCCCTCTTCCACATTTCAATTGCAATATCTTGTGATCTTGACCCTTTCTTGCATACAAAGTAATAGTTTTCCTTCTTATGCGGCTTCAAAGAAGGTATGCTCTAGTTTTGGGATTACATTTCTAAGAAGTTCTCCAATTGGACTCTGACTCAACTGTAACTACTTTTCAACCAAAATTCAGTGTCTTGAAAAATTAACGATATCAAACATTTTCAGTTCTTCGATTTTCTACTAGTTTCCAACTTTAAACTAATGTTATAGCTTATCTTCTAAACAGGTCTATCTTCAAAACATTCTTCAACTGGTTTAAATTTGCTTTCTAAAACCAGTCTTATAATAATAATAAAAAAGCTTGACTTTATAAACAAGAATGGATTGCAAGATCTTCTATAGATGTATTGATTTATGCTTTAATTTGGATCTATGATATGCGCCTCCTAGATGTATTATAGCAACTTAAGTTTCTAGCCTAGTTGTTCGTTTGCTTTTAGTGTATCTGGTCACAGGCTAAGTGGCCTGCTCAGCCCCGTTCAAAATTTCTTTGGCTTCCATGCTAGGCATGTAAGATAAATGCAAGAAAAAAGAAAAAAAAGCATCAATCTAAAAATCAGACTGGGTTTAAAACAAATAAAAAATAAAAGGTCCGATCCAGCTAATCCTAATTTAAGAAAATATTGTTCATAATTTTATAGGTTGAATACTAAAAAGAAATTATAATTAAATCCTAAACAAGGAGACTAGGCTTGAGAAAACCACAAGGGTACCTCGGGCCCTTTTGTCTGAAAAGGGGGGTGCCACAACCAGGCCATACAAGTTCCATCAACTCAACTAGCGTCCAGGGAAGCCAGCCAGTCTAGTGGACGACATTAAAGGCTCAGGCTTTGCTTCGCAACAACGAATGAAGGCTCACATCTGTCAGCCCATCTCTTTCAATACCATTTACCGATGGTTCATCTCGCAAGTAGAGGAAGGGAGGGGGGGGGGGGGACTCCACTTGTACATCGACATTTATCTTTGGAGTAGGTCTAAATTCACAGCCCGGATTTATTGGTAGCATAAGCTATCCACCAGGCCTGTCATCAAGAACAACTCTATATTATTTAGAATATTTGATTGTTAATGATTTTATCCAACTTTACACAGAAGCCCAAATGCCTTTAATATTTTCCTGCATTTATGACTATAACTAGTTACGGTTTTGCAACTATTTAACACTGCCCTCGTTAATGGTTCCAGCTTAAATCTTTGGTTCTTGGAGCAACTGTGCAAGGTAAAATTTAGCATTCACATCAAGAAAAAGTTTTTCTACGTCACATTATAAAAGCGCGTATTATTCGTTGATTGGCCATGCGCGTATGTAATTACAATGCGTAAAAAAATAAAATTATATTTTATCATGCGCGTGAAGACAACCATCGCTTTCGAAAGACCTTTCCTCGCACAAATGCAAGCTAAGCTGTCGATAGGTCCAAGCTGAATTGATAGGCCAAAGATGAAGTGATAAATTTCAAATTGTTGTTGAATTCAAACTCCAAGGATGGAACGAGAATTCAACAATTTGGATAAAATAGGCATGACTTCCAATGGTACGGGAATTTGAGATTTAGCCTGATAACGCTAAGTTTGAATGGATCTCCCGTAAAGTCCCCATTCGCATCGCTAATGAAAGGGGACAATAAAGCAGTCGTAGAGCCCAGAGGCATTTTTGACCGGTGGAAGGGCCTAATAATTAATCTAAATAATATAGGAAAGTAATGACTAGATGAAGAAAGATCTAGTTATAGTGGTAAAAACTGGAAGAAAATAATATAGAAGGTTTGTATTTAAGGTTCTTTATTGTGCCAATTAGAAGTTGTGCAATCATGTTGAAAAGAAATGTAGATGGGCTGCTGCGTATATGACTTCCATGCACCGCACGACAAGTTAAAGAATCAAATCATGCAAATCTCGTGCTTTATTCATTTTATTTATTATCGTATTAATGATACATAGAGTTCATTGCAATATTTTTATTTTATATTATTTTTAATATGGCTTATGAAGCCATATTAGAGCTAACAGATCAAGTGACTGACGAAGCCAAGATCGATGGACCAAGTCGGCACCAAAGGACTCCAGGGTCACCCTCGGCCTTGGCACCAAGGGACTCAAGAGTCCTCCTTGGCCTCGGCACCGAGGGACTTCAGAGCCTCCTTCGGTCTCGGCACCAAGGGACCCAAGATCCCCTTCCACCTTGGCACCGAGAGACTCCAAAGTCTCCCTCGGCCTCGACACCGAGGGACTCAAGAGTCCCCCTCCGCCTTAGCACCGAGGGACTCAGAGCCCCCTTCGGCCTTGACACCAAGGGACTCCAGGATCCCCATTGGCCTCGGCACCAAGGGACCCTCGGCCTCAACACCGAGGGACTTTAGAGTCTCCCTCGGCCTTGACACCAAGGGACTCCAGGATCCCCTCGGCCTCAACACCTGGCCTCCACGTGCTGGCCATAAGGGCTTGATAAATTTTTTTATAAAAATATTTTTTAATAAATTAAAAATTATTAAAAATAAAAAAATTATTAATATGAAGCCACTTAATGATGGGGGGGTTTGGCATAGACCCCTATCAGTTTATTAATTTAAAATTAAAATGGTACATGAAGGGAGGGGGGCTAGGCTTGACCTCTAGCCCACCTGGGCCAGCACGGCCTAGGCCCATGTGGGTCGTGCCTGACATGGCACGACACAGGCCCACCTGGGCCGGCACGGCCCAAGCCCATGTGGGCCATGCTTGGCACGACACGGCACAGGCCCATGTGGGCCTGGGCCATGCCGGCATGGGCCCATCATGGGCCGTGCCGTGTCGAGCCGATGGAAAATTTTTTTCGAGCCTAACATGGCACGGTTTACTTAGCCATGCCGGCACGGCCCGGTACTATAGCAGTACCGGGCCATGCCAGGCATGGCCAGTTTCATGCTAGCCCATGCCGGTCCAT
Organism: Calamus simplicifolius; assembly: GCA_900491605.1. NCBI lineage: Eukaryota > Viridiplantae > Streptophyta > Magnoliopsida > Arecales > Arecaceae > Calamus > Calamus simplicifolius. The sequence goes on along the minus strand of UESW01004985.1, from coordinate 422,842 downwards.
GGGCCGGCATGGCCCGTTGCCCACCTCTAGGCCACATATCAAAGGCTGATGAATAAAATCTTTAAAGATCAAATCGGGTGCAACATAGAGGTGTACATGAATGACATGTTTACCAAAAGCGTCCGCATCGACGACCATGTTGCTGACCTATTGAAGACTTTTGGTAACCTCGTCGCTACCAGATGAGGCTGAACCCACGGAAATGTGCCTTCGGAGTCACGATGGCCAAGTTCCTGTGTTTTATGGTGACACAACGGGGAATCGAAGCTAATCCAGAGAAGATCAACGCCATCATTGACATGAGGCTGCCAGCTAATAAGAAGGAAGTACAGCGGCTTACCGGGAGAGTGGTAGCCCTAAGCTGCTTCCTATCAAAGTTGGTAGAAAGATGCCTACCCTTCTTCAAAGTCCTGGGTAAGGTTAATGGCTTTGAGTGGATGAAGGAGTGCCAGAGATCCTTCAAAGGATTGAAGGAGTTCCTATCGATCCCACCGCTACTATCCAAGCCAAGAGAGGGGGAGGAACTCTTCCTCTACCTCGTGGCATCCCTCGAGTCGGTTAGCTCTATGCTCGTTGCGTTCAGAGCTCATTTGCGTTGACGCCGATTGGACGTAGAGGTCGTCTACTACACCAGCAAGGTGCTTCACGATGTGAAGACCAGGTATTTCAAAACCAAAAAAAATTATTTTTGCTCTGATAGTCTCTGCTCAACGTCTCAGGCCTTACTTTCAAGCCCACCCGATCGTGGTGCTCATGGACCAACTGCTTAAGGCAATTTTTCCCATCCTGACACCTTCAGTCGGCTAGCGAAGTGGGCCATCAAGCTTGGGAAGTTCGACCTATCGTTCCGACTGAAATCGGCCATGAAATCCTAGGTCTTGGCGGACTTCCTGGTCGAGTGCACCTAGACTAGAGAGTAGTCAGAGGAGCCCCACGTGGCACCCTCGGACACTATGTCTGAAAGGGGTAGGGAAGACTGGATTCTCCACGTGGACGGTGCATCGAATTCCCAAGGGAGCGGAGCGGACCTCATCCTCGCAGGTTCAGGGGGGATAGTGGTGGGTACGCCCTTCGGTTCCTTTTTTAGCCACTAATAACCAGGCCGAGTACAAAGCTTTGCTGGCAGAAATAAAGCTAGCTAGGGAATTTAGAGTAAGGTGCCTCAGAGCCTTCACCGACTCCCAACTCATTTTAGGACAAGTCACCAGGGAATATGAGGCTCGAGACCCCATCATGTCTCGCTATCTGAGTAAGGACCAATCACATACCTCATTTTTTGCTCACTTTAGTGTCAGCTACATCCCCAGGGGAAAGAACGCCAGAATTGACGCCTTGTCTCGGCTTGCCACCTCGACCGACGAGACCCTGGGAAGGACCTACGTGGAGCATTTAGAGGCCCCGAGCATTGATGCGGCGGAGAAAGCTCTACCGGTCAACCAAGAATCCATCTGGATGGATGCCTACATCTGATACCTCATTGATGGCACTCTTCCCACGGACCCCGTGGAGGCCAAGCTACTCAGATGGCGAGCTTTCAAGTTTCTGCTGCTCGACAGACAACTATATCGGAGGTCTTTCTCTCACCCCCTCTTTAAATGTATTGGCCATGCAGATACCGACTACATCCTCTACGAGATCCATGAAGGCATCTGTGGAAACCATCTGGGGAGTAGAGAGCTAGCATACAAGGCTCTACGCCAGGGCCACTACTGGCTTACCATATGGAAAGACGTTGCCGAGTTGGTTTGAAGGTGCGATAGTTGTCAGCAGCACACCAACATTCAATGATAGCCAACTTTCCAACTAAGCCCTTTGTCGGCTCTATGGCCCTTTGCCCAGTGAGGGATGGACATCTGGGGACCGTTCCCCCCTTCCTCTGGTCAGTGGAGGATCTTGCTCGTCGCCATTGACCACATCACTAAGTGGGTGGAGGCCAAGGCACTCGCCAAGATCATCGAGAGCAAAGTGATATCTTTCTTCTAAAAATCCGTCATCTGCCGATTCAGGCTACTGTGCACCCTCATCACTGACAATGGCCGGCAATCCAATAGTGCCTCCTTCAAAAATTATGTGTTGTGTTAGGCATTTGCCAACGGTTTACTTTCTCCGGTCACCCGCAAACGAATGGTGCAGCTGAGGTCATGAACCAGACCATCCTTCAGGGGCTTAGAACGCGTATGGACAACTTTAAAGAAGATGGGTGGAGGACCTCCCAAATGTCCTGTGGGTGTACCACATGATGCCATGGACTCCCACTGGAGAGACCCCCTTCAGTCTTGTGTTCGGATCGGAAGCTGTTATCCCTATCAAGGTTGGCGTCCCTAGCCCTCGGGTGGAGTCGTATGACAAGGAGAGCAATCCAGGTTAGCTGTGGGCCAACTTTGACCTCGTCGAGGAGATGCGCAATCAGGCACGGCTCAAGATGGCTGCCTACCACCAAAGGGCCACAAGATATTACAACACCCAGGTTTGCCCTAGGGTGTTCCTCCCCGAAGACTTGGTTTTCAGAGGAGCTGAGGTCTCAAAACCCATAGAGGGAGGCAAACTATTACCAAATTGGGAAGGGCCCTATCGGATCACCGAAGCCCTTCATCACGGAGCATACCAGATCGAAGGGCTCGATAGGAAGCCACTCCCCTGCACCTAGAATGTGGACAACCTCTGTTGGTACTACCAGTAATGTACATGACCAACTAGTTATAACTTTGAGCAGTTCATTCTTTCGGCTAAGGAAGATGTGTTTTAGTATCTTACTTTCTCAGCACCAAAGATTGAGTCCGCGTTGGCACTAAAGCCCATCGCCAGAATGACACTAAAGCTTAATGCTAGGTCAGCACTAAAGCCCATCGCTAGGATGACACTAAAGCCCGTCACCAGGACGGCACTAAAGCCCGTCTCCAGGACGGCACTAAAGATCGACTCTGCATCGACACTAAAGCCCATTGTTAAAACGACACTAAAGCCCAATGCCATGTCAGCACTAAAGTCCATCGCCAGGACGGCACTAAAGCCCGACACCAGGTCGACACTAAAGCTCGTCGCCAGGATAGCACCAAAGACCAACTCTGTGTCGGCAATAAAGCACATCGCCAGGATGACACTAAAGCCCGGTGCCAGGTCGGCACTAAAGTCCGTCCCCAGGACGATACTAAAGACCAACTCTGCATCAACACTAAAGCCCATCACAAGGATTTCACTAAAGCCCGATGCCAGGTCGATACTAAAGCCCATAGCCAGGATGGTACTAAAGACTGACTCCATGTCGGCACTAATGCCCGTCACTAGGACGACACTAAAAGACACTATGCATCGGCACTAAAGTCCGTCGCCAGGATGGCACTAAAGCTCGTCGCTAGGATGACACTAAAGATAGACTCCGTATTGGCACTAAGGCCCATCACCAGGACGGCACCAAAGCCCAATGCTAGGTCGGCACCAAAGCCTGTAGCTAGGACGACATTGAAGCCCAGCGCCAGGCTGGCACCTAAAGCCCAACGTCAGATCAGCATCATAAACCTACTGCAAAATCAACACCTAAGTCTGACCTTAAGTCGTCGCCAAGGCCAACTCCAGCAATAAAGCACCACCTCAAGCCCATCTAGTGCAAGAGGACAAGTACTCCGACTTCGTCAGGACCGATGCAACCTTATCAGGGAGTCCCACAAGTGCGGAATAAGGGACGACGTGCTACAAAAAGCTAAGTATTTTAAAAAATTCCAAAACTCAAAGATTTTAGAAAGAAATTATTTTTATTACTTGTCAAAATGTTCATAAAATGCCAACTCGAATCGGACTTCGGTACAAAAATAAGAAATGAACTAAAGGAAGAGTACAAAAAAGAAATGTATTCAGGCCCCAGTCGGCGCTGACTCATCATCGGCCGATCTTTGTGCCGTAGGCAATCCCTCCGACTCCTCATCGTCGGGCTCGATGTCGTCGAGGCCCGCGATGCCGAGGACTCTGCCCACCTTCTCCTTGCAGTCTCGGAAGTCTTGAAGATAGACATTAGCAGAGGCCTTCCGCAGCTTGTCTGTAAAGGCTGTAGAATTTCGGTAGCGCTCCACTGCCTCGACGGCTCCTCTCTTAGCGGTGGCAGCCCTCCCCTCTGCAGCTCGAGCCTCCGCCTCCCTCTCAGCTGCCCTTGCATTGGCCATCCGAGCGATCTCCTCGGGGTCGCTGGCCCTCGGTTTGGCCGCCTTCACCTCCATAGCAAAGGAGTGGAGGCGGAGGTCGCGAACAACAATCGTCGCCTCGATGACGTCCAACTTTGCCTAGGTGGTCCGGGTGCACTTGAGCTCGACCGCCGCCTTATGCCTTGCCTTCTCGAGCTCCTTCGCCCGCTCGTTCTGGGCCATCTCCAGCGCCCCCTCAGCCCTTTTGGCCCGAGCACAAGCATCGGCGGCCTCTCCTCGAATGCGGCAAAGATTCACGTCACCTTGAAGGGTGACGTCCCTTGCGATGGCCATGGAGTTCATCGACTGCACGAAGGAAACCTCTGTTAGTATACCATAAAGCAGGAAAATTTCATGAAAAGGGAAAGATACCTACCCATAGTAGAGCTACGAAGGCATCCTGAAAGAAGGTGGAGGCTCTCTAACGGTGAAGCTCTCCCTAGAACTTTGGCAACACACCCGGGCCATCAATCGCTCTGCCATGCGACCGTGGTTCATGAGCAATAGCTGAGATGGGATTGCCCCGAGCCCACCTTCCTCAACGGGCTCGGTTGACACAGAGGTCGCAGGCATCGAGCCAGAGGCCGATGGCACCTCTCCGTAGCCTCCTCCAGCAGGGATGCCCTCCACTGATGGTTGTCCTGCCGTCGGACCTGCTTCGCCCGCTTTCTCTCCTACTAGCGGGGCTCTATCCTGGGCTGGTCCGATCGCCGAGCGAACTAGCTCCACGCCCGAGATGAATGGCTCCGCGGGATGGGGGACTACCTCAATCCTCAGGCCCTTCGGAGGGGACTCGGCGGTGAGGTCGATCGATGGTGCAGGCTCTCGGCTCGTCTGGGGCTCACAGGAGGGAGGAGTTGGGAACCAAGAACGAGGCCTCTTCCCCAACCCCTCGGCCTCACTGATGGCCCTCTTCCTCTTGACCGCCACCCTCCTTGCGGCGTGGGCCGGTATCCTCATATCTGCGCATGCAAGAGATTAATCAGCAAAAAAAGGGAGGGAAGTCTTCACGGCTGCTCACCATCGCTCGGGGCAATACCCGCGAGCCAAAGGTTCTTGTTGGCCCAGATGGCAACCCAAGAGGGGGTGGGGGGGGTGAATTGGGTTCTTTAAAAAAATTTACACTTTAAAAAATAATTTCACTAAGTTAATGTGCACAAGTAAAGTGATGCAATAATATAAAGCACAATAAGAGAGAGAGAAAGAGAAAGAGACAATCACGACAAACATAAGATATTTATAGTGGTTCGGTGTTACCAACACCTACGTCCACTCCCAAGCAACTCTTGGGTCCACACTATAATCACCCTGATTATAGCTAAGTTATTTTCCAAGATCACAACTCGAACTTGTTATTTTATACGGGGTCACAACGAACCCTGCTGGTTTTTACGAGTTCACCAGCACACAACCCAACGTAAGCGACACTTAGCTTATCCCGAGGTCAGCAACCTCAACTAATTCAATCCCCTGATTAAATTAGAACACAAGCAATTTAAATATAAGTTTACAGCAATTTAAAGCTCCTCAAATGAGCAAATATACAATGTAAATAAAACAAGAATAGAAAAGCCTGTTTTTGAAGTGATTTGAAGTTGAGCTTTTCTTCTTTTCTTCTTTTCCTATCTTCTTCTGAATGGGCTATCAAGATATGAACTTTGATTCTTGAACGAAGCTCGTTGAAGAAAAGTTAAAGATTTAGGACTCTTTCTCTTTTCCTTCAAACTATGAAAATCCTTCAGATTTGATCTTGGAACTCCTTTGGATTTCTCTTCTATCTCTTTTCTATTGATGGCCTTGAGCATAGAGATTTTCCTCTTTGATTTTCCTCTTTTTCATTCTCTCTATTTTCCATTTTCTTTCCTTTTTTTGTGTTCTATTTTTCAAACGGACGAACTCCCTTTTATAATCTTCCTTAATCCAAGATTAGGTAAAAAATAGCCATTACAAAGTACTTGGATTGCTTCCTCATGCAAAAAAATAGATCCGTTAGGGGTTAGGTGAAGAAATGTTACCGTTGGAGTCCGTTCTAATAGATTTAAAATTTCATTCCTAACAGATTGGAGTTGGCTCCAAGTCGGGTTTCCAAAAATAGTAACAAAATATCCGTCGAGGAGTCAGCTCTGAGAAACTGTGGTGTCGGCTCGACGCGTTCTGGAGTCGGTTCTAATTTTTGAGGGTGTCGACTCTAATGATGTCCCAAAAATACACTCTCTGTTCTCATGTTAGAGTCGGTATCATTTTCAGGTGTCGGCTCCGAAACTTCAGGTGTCGGCTCCGAAAACTGATACAGAAAGCACTTCTCTGTGTCTCAGGTTAGAGTCGGCTCTAGAATTACAGGTGTCGACTCCGAACCATGCCAAAAATATTGAACTGTTCTGATACGCTCTGCGGTCGACTCCAGACACAGTGGGTGTTGGCTCCAAGTTCTGAACTTAAATATTTTTTATTAAAAAACTGATTCAAACCTAATTTTGTATATCATTTGAATAACTTAACCTTTCTAAGTTCCTGAAACACTTGTTAATTTTTATTAGTAACACAAGAAATATACTCATGGCTTTTGTTAATCATCAAAATCAATAAGTGAGTCAATAATCTCTCCCTTTTTGATGATAACAAAAATATTGAGTATATGCATGATTAAACATTGAAATTTTTAAAATATAAAAGTTCTCATAGTCAAGCTTCCCCTGAATGAGGTAGCTCCCCCTATGATAACCAAATTAAGTTCATTCAATGCATATATGTTATAACCAAATTCATTTAACTTAACACATATATAAACAACTTTCTCATGTATGTTATAACTAGATTAACATCAAATGCATAATGCATATACGTAAATAAACCTTTCTCCCCCTTTTTTGTTATCAACAAAAAGGTTAAGAAGAAGTTCATTTAGCTTAAATCAATATCAACTATTCTTTCTCCCCCTTTATATTATAAAAGTATAAACATAAGAATTGTTTAACCCAAAAAGAACAATGTCAATTTCAAATTGCATTCATTGAGTATAAAGTCATTCAGAATATTCATTAATTCTTTGCAAAATACATCATTACATTTCATCAAAGTACTAAGTCATTACAACATCCATATTACTTCAAAATACATGAAAACATCAAAGTACATAATTTGTCCTAAGTACAAACTAAAGTTCAAAAGAAAAAACAAAGCATGCAACATCTCAAATCTCAGAATTCTCTTCAACTCTTCTTAAATTTGTCCCATGCCCCTCTCTTGAATTTTCATAAAATCATTTAATATCTTCTCGACTAAAGCATATGCAACTGTGACTTTTTCTTGAAGTTCTGCGTTGCACTTAGAATATATATCAGAATCACCAGCAATGTCCTTGATTTTGTCAAATATCAACCTAATGTCATTCATCAAGGTAAAAGAAGATGTGCTCAAAGATGATTCTATCACACAAATCTTATCCTCTAAAGAGTAAAAATGCTGCTTGATACTCATTAGATGATTCTCAAGATCATTCTTCATCTTAGCCTCATGATCCAAAAATAAAGATTTGAGCTGCTCCATCTGAATCTCTGAAAAACCAGTAGAAGTCTGAGCAAATGATGTAGGAGCTGGTGCAGGTGCTGAGGGTGCAGGACTGCTGGGGCCTGGTGAAGTATGCCTCACTGAAGGCTCTGCCTCTGATGTACCAGGGGCCGCAGTATCCATCTTAGCTGCTCTGTCTTCCAGATTTCCTTTCCTTTCCTAGTTTTCATTGATTTTTATGAAACCCATATGGTGCAAGGTAGCCTTATTATAATAATCTATGTGCCTAAAGCTCTTTAAGGCTCATTATCCAAAATATTAATACCTTGGCTTTGAAAAGCCATAGTCAGAATCATACCATATGGAAGGGTTGACCTTTTCTTACTGCCTGCCTTAGCCATATACCAAATCATCATTCCAGATAAGTTGATTGGTTGGCCGGTCACTACAGAATCTATAACTACAATGTCCCTTTCAGATACATACTCAAAACGACCGGTTTAGGGAATAATATACTGCTACAAATATTATGCAATAACCTCAGCTCTAGAAGCAATTGATTAGCCCTAATTTTCTCAAATTCAGCAATTTCTCTACCAAGCATCCTTGACAGTGCCTCACCTCTTTCACTGTGGGAATTGGCAATAGGTCCAATAACATAAATTTTTAACAAACTTTCCAAAATTTTAGAAGTAAGGTGGATTCTAGTACCTCTCACATAGCTGACAAGGCCTCCGTCTTCTCTAGACAAATTGAGATAGAAATCCTTAACAAGGGCCAGATAAGTAGGAACATCTAATGAACATACATTCTCCCATCCCATTTCTTTAATTTTTCTACCAAGAGAGAAACCCTCAGCTTCAAAGAATCCGAAGTCCACTTTTCTACCATAGTTATAACCTTTCCTGCTAAGAGATCAACATATGGAGAAGAAGGACCAAGTATGGCACTAGGAGTGGAGGACGACGACGTTGAAGAGGAGCTGGGCAAAGGCTGACGTGCTGGACGCCTCACAGTCCTCTTCCTTGTCATCATCAGCACTCCAAATACCAATCCTCGGTGCTTAGGTGCCATAGATTGCTAGGGAGTGATGGATTAGATAGATTTTAGGATTTGGGAGGTTTGGAGAGAGTTTGGAAGAGTCTGGAAATGAATGGGGTCGAATAGGTGTCGACTCTGCCCTAAATAGTCAACTTAGGACCATAAGATGTCGGCTCCCGCAAAGCGAGGTTTCGACTCCAAGTCGCTAACTCAATCAGCACTCAAATTAGAGTTGGCTCCGCAAAGGCGGGTGTCGGCTCTAAGGTCTCAGACAGAAAGCGACACAGAAAGGGTGTCAACTCCACTAATAGAGGTGTCAACTCCAAGACAATTTCAGAAAATAAATGAGAGTTTCAAAGGATCTAAAACTTGTCAAAAAAATAATCAATAAATTTTGGATAAAATTCCTTGGAATATGGTGAATCAAAGGGTTCAAATATCTAGATGAGTTTTCCTTAGAATCACAAAAGATTTTTCAAGAAAATGAATGAATTCTAGAAAGTCATTCCTAGGAGTTTTAAAATCATTCCGATGGGTCACAAATTCCTAATTCTCCTATAAGATAAAAAATCTCTCTTTACTCAAAGGTTTTGTAAATATGTCCACTAATTGTTCATCAGTACAAACATAATCAAGACAACATCATTATTAGCTACATGTTCTCTAATGAAATGATATCTTATTTCAATATGTTTTGTTCTTGAATGTTGAATAGGATTTTTAGTTAGATTTATTTCACTAGTATTATCACATTTAATTGGTATTTTATTAAGTGTTATACTATAATCTTCAAGTTGTCGCTTAATCTAAAGGATTTGAGCACAGCAACTTCCAGCTGCAACATATTCAGCTTCAGCAGTTGATAGTGCAACCAAATTTTGCTTTTTGCTAAACCAAGAGATTAAGTTACAACCTAAAAATTAACATGCATCAAAAATTCTATTATTTTTAAAATCTAATTTTGAAAGACCTTTAACTAAATCCATTCTAATTAATTTTGAAATCAAGTGTGTGCTTGCATGACCTAGTCCACGATGTCATAGCCATCCAATCTCATTTACCTTAGCATTATCAGCAATTAAGCAATGATTACTGGTAGACAAATTGTCTAAATCAATCATGTATACATTGTCATTTCTATTTCCAACAAATATAATGCTATTGTCAATGGGATTTGATACCGTGCAAATAGAAGCTTCAAAGGAAACTTTGAAACCTTTATCACATAGTTGGCTAATACTAATTAAATTATGCTTTAATCCATCTACATACAAAACATTTTCAATAAAAGTGGAGGGAGTGATTTGAATTTTACCAAAGCCCATAATTTGGCCTTTGCCATTATCTTCGAAAGTTACAACTCCTCCTCTTTTGATTTCAAGGGTGATGAATTGCTCATTGTCACCCGTCATGTGTCTTGAGCAGCCACTGTCAAGGTACCATTTTCTTTTTGATCATTTGGCCGCAAGACACTCATGCAAGGTAATCAAATCTTATGTTTAGGTACCCAAACCTTCTTGGATCCTTCATGGTTAGTAGCAATAAAAATTGTTCCTTTTGGAACCATATTTTCTTGCTTTTTAGATTTAAGTTCTTATGAGATATTTTGAAATTACATTCATAAGATTTATGTCCCTTTTTGTTACAGTGATAACATGAAATATCATTTTTCTTCACAAAGAAATTGTTGACATATTTTTATTTCATATGTGGTCTATATCCTAAACCAGCTTTATCAAAAACAGCTCTTTGATTATTCAATAGTAAGTTAAGTTTTTCTGAGCTATTTGTATCAACAATGTTCTTATATTTATCAATTTCTTTCTTCAAATTAAGATTTTCTTCAGAAATTAATTTTTTTTCTTTCAATATTTCTTCTTTTCAGATTTCGAACCTTTGATCTCAAAAATAAGTTCATTTTTCATTTTGAGAAGATCTAAATTTTCAGTTTTCAAAGATTTATTCTTGTTTCTCAAAATCTTGAAATCACTAATTAGTTTATTGAAAGCATCATATAACTCATCAAAAGTGAAATCAACATTGGAGGTTTCTGAATTTACCTCATTGTCGTTATTTGCCATGAAGCATATGTTGGCAACCTCTTTTTATTATTCTTCGGATGAAGACTCTTCACTATCGCTCCAAGTTGTAACATAGGCTTTCTTCTTCTTCTTGTATCCCTTCTTTAATTGAGGACATTCAGATCTAAAGTGCCCCGGTTTCTTGTATTCATAACATATTAAGGGATCTTTTTCTTTGTCCTTATCCTTTTCTTTTTCTCTTTCTCCTTTCAATTTTATTCCAGACTTTATTTTGTAGAAGGATCTCTTTCTTTGCATAAATTTCTTGAATTTTCTAGCAAGGAGAGTTGTCTCATCATCTTCACTGCTGCTCTTCTCATTTTCTGCAGCCTTGAGAGCTATTGTTCTTTTCTTTTTCACCTCTTCCTCTTGATGTTGTTTCATTATCAATTCATGGGTTATCAAGGATCCAAGTAGCTCTTCCAAAAGTAAAATGTTCAAGTCTTTGACTTTTTGGATTGCAGTCACTTTGGCTTCCCATGATCTTGGAAGACACCTAAGAATATTGCGCACTAATTCAGAGTTAGTATAAGTCTTACCAAGACTCTTTAAATCATTTACAATATCAGTGAATCTAGTGTACATGCATGTGATTGATTCATTTTGTTCCATGCTGAAAAGTTCATATTTGTGCACTAAAATATTGATTTTAGATTCTTTGACTTGGTTGGTACCCTCATGAGTAACTTCCAACCTATCCCATATTTCTTTGGTTAAAATGCAAGTTGATATTCTGTTGAATTCATTTGCATCCAAAGAATAATACAAGACATTCATGGCCTTGGCATTAAGCTGAGCCATTTTCCTATCATTTTCATTCCAATCCCTTTCGGGCTTAGGAACTATAGATTCATCAACTATATGTGTGGGTGTGCTAGGACCATTAATAATTACACTCCATAGTTCATAATGTAAAGCTTGAATAAAAATTCTCATTCTAGCTTTTCAATAAGAATAATTTGTGCCACTAAACAAAGGAGGTCTATCGGTGGATTGACCTTCAAAAAAGGATGATCCAGCTTGAGCTGCCATTTGGATCTTTAGCTCTTGATCGTTAAATTAAGACGAAATGAGCACAAGCTCTGATACCAATTGTTGGCCCAGATGGCAACCCAAGAGGGGAGGGTAAATTGGGTTCTTTAAAAAATTCTACACTTTAAAAACCAATTTTACTAAGTTAATGTGCACAAGTGAAGCGATGCAATAATGTAAAGCACAATAAGAGAGAAAGAAAGAGAGAGACAATCACGACAAACACAAGATATTTATAGTGGTTCAGTGTTACCAATACCAACGTCTACTTCCAAGCAACTATTGGGTCCACACTATAATCACCCTGATTATAGCTGAGTTATTTTCCAAGATCACAACTCGAACTTGTTGTTTTATATGGGATCACAACAAACCCAACTGGTTTTCACGGGTTCATCAACACACAACCCAATGTAAGCTACACTTAGCTTACCCCAAGGTCAGCAACCTCAACTAATTCAATCCTCTGATTGAATTAGAATACAAGCAATTTAAATATAAGTTTACAATAATTTAAAGCTCCTCAAATGAGCAAATATGCAATGTAAATAAAACAAGAATAGAAAATCCTATTTTTGAAGCGATTTGAAGTTAAGCTTTTCTTCTTTTCCTCTCTTCTTCTGAATGGGCTATCAAGATATGAACTTTGATTTTTGAACGAAGCTCGTTGAAGAAAAGTTGAAGATTTAGGGCTCTTTCTCTTTTTCTTCAAAACTATGAAATCCTTCGGATTTGATCTTAGAACTCCTTTGGATTTCTCTTCTATCTCGTTTCTATTGATGGCCTTGAGCACAGAAATTTTCCTCTTTGATTTCCCTTTTTTTCTTTCTCTCTATTTTCCATTTTCTTTCCTTTTTTTTTCTGTGTTCTATTTTTCAAACGGACGAACTCCCTTTTATAATCTTCCTTAATCCAAGATTGGGTGAAAAATAGCCATTACAAAGTACTTGGATTGCTTCCTCACGCAAAGAAATAGATCCATTGGAGGTTAGGTGTAGAAATGTTACCGTTGGAGTCCGTTCTGATAGATTTATAATTCCGTTCCTGACAGGTTGGAGTCGGCTCCAACTTTTCATGTGTCGGCTCTAAGTCAAGTTTCCAAAAATAGTAACAAAACGTCGTCGAGGAGTCGGCTCCGAGAAACTGTGGTGTCGGCTCGACGCGTTCTAGAGTCGGCTCTAATTTTTGAGGGTGTCGACTCTAACGATGTCCTAAAAATATACTCTCTATTCTCAGGTTAGAGTCGGCTCTATCATTTCTAGGTGTCGGCTCCAAAACTTCAGGTGTCGGCTCCAAAAATTAACACAGAAAGCACTTCTCTGTGTCTCATGTTAGAGTCGGCTTTAGAATTACAGGTGTCGACTCCAAACCGTGCCAAAAATATTGAACTATTCTGATATGCTCTGGGGTCGGCTCCAGACACAGTGGGTGTCGGCTCCAAGTTATGAACTTAAATATTTTCCATTAAAAAACTAATTCAAACCTAATTTTGTATATTATTTGAATAACTTAACCTTTCTAAGTTCCTAAAACACTTGTTAATTTTTATTAGTAACACAAGAAATATACTCATGGCTTTTATTAATCATCAAAATCAATAAGTGAGTCAATAGTTCTCCTCTAACAGGAGTTCTCGGCAGCGGGGGACCACGGAGGTCAGCAACTGCTCGAACATCTTCCGATCTCTTGGGACCACCGATAGGTTCTTATTGGGCTCCAAGTTTGGGTCCCGCCAATCTGGCCTCACTCCCTCAAGGTGCGCAAAGAAAAATCAGGTCTTCCACCCTTTAATGGACGTAAGGAGACCCAGTTTGATGGCTCAGCTGGGCCTGGGTGCAAACAACCACCAGCTAGACTGTATTGAGAAAACATGGTCCTCGGAACGAGGAAAGGAGGACCACGAGGGTGATGAAGCCATAGAAGGGAAGCAAAGAGAAGTCAGAAGGACTGACCTGAACGAAGGAAGAAAAATGGCAAGGCCTGAAGGAGGAAGACTCAGATGAGGCTCAAGATCGGGGGAAGAAGAAGAAAATCTTGGAGGTGTGAGGAGCCAGATTCAGGGTGGCCCTCCTTTTATGCCTCTTTTTTGAATCATCCGGCCTGACTCGACTTGCCACGTGCACACCTACCATTGGAAGAAATGCTTCGGCAACCATCCAGTGCACGGGATGCGAGATCTACGATCAATGACGAAACATCAGTAACATCAGCTCAATGATGGCCATTACCTTTCCATGGGTTTCGAAGGATTTACTTTTGTTTCGAGAAGGATCCACCTCTGATCCAACGGTGAGGGTTGACAGGGTTGTGGCATTGCGGTGCCCCATACCTTCGACATTAAAGAGTTGTCGCCACCCCCCCCCCCCCCCAAGGACACATACCCCTCTCAGCGATTGATGGCGCATCGGGATCAGCCGCCGAGTGATCTTATGCCCCTTTCATTTGGCAAAAAATGCGTCCGCACCATATCAGGGGCAAGGGAGCATATAAAGTGGTTGATCAAGTCACTTTAGGGCTAATGAACCAAGTGACTGATGAAGCCAAGGTCGGATGGACCAAGTCGGCATCAAGGGACTCCAAGGTCCCCTTCAGCCTCGGCACCAAGGGACTCAAGAGTCCCCCTCGGCCTTGGCACCGAGGGACTTCAGAGCCCCCTTCAGCCTCAGCACTGAGGGACTCCAAAGTCCCCTTCCACCTCGGCACCGAGGGACTCCAGAGTCTCCCTCGGCCTGGACACCGAGAGACTCTAGGATCCCCTCGGCCTCGGCACCAAGGGACTCAAGAGTCCTCCTTTGCCTCAGCACCGAGGGACTCAGAGCCCCCCTCAGCCTCGACATCAAGGGACTCTAGGGTCCCCCTCGGCCTCGGCACTGAGGGACTCAAAAGTCCCCCTCCGCCTCGGCACCGAGGGACTCAGAGCCCCCCTCGACCTCGATACCAAGGGACTCCAGGGTCCCCCTCCATCTCAGCACCAAGGGATTTAAGAGTCCCCCTCCGCCTCAGCACCGAGGGACTCAAAGCCCCCCTCGGCCTCGACACCAAGGGACTCCAGGGTCCCCCTCGGCTTCGGCACCAAGGGACCCTCAGCCTCAATACCGATAGACTTCAGAGTCCCCCTCGGCATTGACACTGAGGGACTCTAGAGTCCCTCTTGGCCTCGGCACCGAGGGACTCTGGGATCCCCCTCGGTCTCGGCACCTGACCTCCATGTGGCCCAATGGATACCTGCAACTACCACTTGGTCCACCAACCTCATGCGACCCCACATGACCACTACCAGTTATGGTACATGCCGACATGACCAGGCTCACCTACCACCTGTAGTGTCTCACCTGACAGCAAGATGGCAGGCCAGGCTACCTCTGATAAACTCAAGGATGGTTGTGACCTGTCCCTGTCAGCCTTGTCGTCTATCCTCCGCCAGACGATGACGTCTTGGATTCAACAACCTTTCAAAAAAAAGAAGGTAAGAGGGACTTCCGAACAGGTATAAGAACCTTTGCTCATAACGAGAGAAGGGATCTGAACTCCAAGTTTTTTGCTAAGTCTTTTAGTCCATTACTCCTAATTATTTCTCGAGTTACTCACTTGAGCGTCAAAGGGTCCCCATAGGAGCTATCAGTCCCCAGAGACTTCCTTGCAGGATTTCTGCTTGGGGAGGAGGCGTTTGAAGATTTGCAAACCCATCCTCATCGTCCTTTGGATCCTCACTCTTGCCCGCATCCAAGAAAAGTGATTTGGCAACAATAGTTTTGGAATTCAAACTCCAAAGATGAACAAGAATTCAAAATTTTGGATGATGAGCAAGACTTCAAATGGTAGGGACTAATAACTAATCAAAATAATATATCTAGAGAGGAAAGTACTCAGGTCACAACAATCAATCAAGATGCAGAAAAATGTAGTTATAGGAGTAAAACCTGGAAAAAATAAAAGGATTATATTTATAGTTCTTTTGTCATTCGTTAGCATAAGAATTTGTGCAACTATTTTGAAAAAAAAATGTAGATCGGTTGCTGCACATGTGACTATACGGTAGCACAAACAAATAAATTTCAAAAAAAAATTATAATATATTTTATTTTAATTAAATAGAGATAAACTACTATGAAAATATATAACCCTCCATATTTAAATAAAGATATAGAAAAGATGGAAGATCATATGGAGTTATAAGGGGCAACAATTTATAATTCAATTCATCAATCTAACTTATGACCGGCATATTTTAAATAATCTATCTACATCCATCTATTTAATGAAGTAAATTCGATATTAGATTTAATTCATTTTGATGTATTTAATTGTTGGATCTAATCATGATCCAACGTGTTTAATCTATTTCAGATATATTTAACTAATTTTAGACCTACTTACCCTATTTAAGTTGAACAACCTATCTTAGTACTTAATTTACACATAGTTACTTGGTATTTTAGTTTTGATTGGCTTCATCCACCCAATGTCCCGCAACTGAACTGCAATTAATGTAGTTACTCTTTTGCTCTTATCTACTCTTGTTGTTAGAAAGCAGCAAGCTAGTGTTTTGGATTTGAAACTTACTCATAATTATGCAAAATATATACACCCAATCTTTTGCTATTTTATTTTGTATTTTCCTATCACTTTCTCCTTATTTTAAGTTTGACTAATGGAGGGAAATGATTAGATCAATGGGAAGGTAATTTAGAACCTCCTACTAAGTATCTATAAAGAGAGAGAAAGCAACTACCTCTAAATAAACCATCAATGCAAACATAATTGGACTGTTATCATAGTAATTATTTTCAAGTATAATGAGTCAGTTGCAAATAAAGGCCTGAGAGGGTGAGAACCCAATCGGACCGTTCAATAGAGCCAAAAGAATCTACATAATAAATTATCATCATCTAATACAAAATAAATATTGGAAGAGATCTGCCAAGCATTGTGATGATGCACATAAATCTTGTGCACCTGCTGAATAGATAATGAGGATGATCTAGAAACAAAGTTGATAATAAGCCAAAGTAACAAGAGTGGAGGTGCCTCTGATGTGGCTAGCAACAATAGAGGAAGATAGTAAGGTATGCCAAAGGTTTTCAGATGAGAGCCCTTTGACGTTTAAGTCAGTAAAGGATGGCATAGGTAATGAAAGGCAGACCATGTAATCTTTAGAATTATGAAGAAAAATAAAAAGTAATGGAGATGAAGAGAGAGAGAGAGAGTCGAGTACAACACTAGTGGAGGTTATAGATGGGTTTTCAAAAAGATTCTTCATCCTTAAATGAGCCTTCCTTTTATAAACAGATTTCATATCTAGTGATGAGACTATATGGCTTGCCTAAATCAAGGACCACATGCTTTATCATGATGAAGTCACCTTCTGAATGAGATTGTGCAAGGTATCATGGGCCTTATTCTTTATAGGCATATGTCGATTTCTCGTAGTTCGCTCATGAACGTGTGCATCATGTTTTGTTAGGCATGCATCGTCTGCAAAGTTGTTAGTCATGTGCCTTTGAACCATCCCATCGATCCTGTCATTGGTGGCATCGATTATGGAATGGGCTGCCATGTGTTGCCCTACTGAAGGCTGCAAAATACTACCTCATATCAGTTTGAGTGAAAGAGTAGTTGATTTTTGAGCATTGATATGTTGGGAGTGCATGAGATTCTCCTAGTTGAGGTGAGTTCTTCCAAGCTTATGAACTTCTTACATTTCTCAAATGATGTGGAGCATTGGAGTTGGCATGCTGTGAGTGCAGAGTCCTTAGGCCTTTAGAGTTATTGCCTTATTAACTTCTTGACGACGCCAAGCCATCTTCTTCAAACGTTGGAAAAGATGGACATCCTTCTCCTTGGACCCCTACAAGAAAAGTCCCTAGAAACCGATTATTCCGGTGGGGACCCTCCGACGCTCAAGTCAGTCACTTGGGATTAGACAAGAACCGCTCAGCAGAAAAGAGCTGAGACAATTAGGGTTTTGCTAGGAGGAAGAAAGCTAGAAAACCAGAGTTCGGATCCCTACTCACAGTGCGGGCGCGTGTTTTTATACCTGTCCGAATATCCCATCTTACTATTTCGGAAGATCGCCGTCGTACCATCATTGTGCGCACTGGAGGTGTCCCGCGCTACCTGTCAATATGATATCACACGTGTCTAACAGCCGCGGTGGTATTTGGTGCGCGCCGTTGCTTGATATGACCGCGCACAGTTGCAAATGGTAGCGAATCGTACACCGTAATGGAGCACGGTCACGCACAGAAACATGCAGCGCGCCATACGCCGTTATGAGGCATGACCCTCCATAACGGGACGCAATCACGGACGTACGAGAATCACGTGAGCATGCCATATGGTACGGAGCCGTCATTTGGCTCGAAGGTCGGACTGCATGCTGACCGCTGATGATACCCACGTACACCGAGACCGGAGGGGGGTCTCGGGGTAAAGATATGGTGGTCCCACCCCGAGACCGAAAGGGGGTCCTGGGGGTGGGACGATACTGGTGGACCCCGAGACTGGAGGGGGTCTCGGGGTTGAGAGATGACGATCCCACTCCGAGACCGAAAGGGGTCCCGGGGGTGGGACGATGCTGGTGCACCCCGAGACCGGAGGGGGTCTCGGGGTCGAGAGATGACGATCCCACCCCGAGACCGGAAGGGGTCCCGGGGGTGGGACGATGTTGGTGCACCCCGAGACCGGAGGGGGTCTCGGGGTCGAGAGATGACGATCCCACCTCGAGACCGGAAGGGGTTCCGGGGTGGGATGATGCTGGTGCACCCCGAGACCGAAGGGGTCTCGAGGTCGAGAGATGACGATCCCACCCCGAGACCGAAAGGGGTCCCGGGGGTGGGACGATGCTGGTGCACCCCGAGACCGAAGGGGGTCTCGGGGTCGAGAGATGACGATCCCACCTTGAGACCGGAAGTGGTCCCGGGGGTGGGACGATGCTGGTGTACCCCGAGACCGGAGGGGGTCTCGGGGTCGAGAGATGATGATTCCATCCTTAGATCGAAAGGGGTCTCGGGGTCGAGAGATGATGATCCCATCCCGAGACCGAAGTCGAGAGATGATGATCCCACCCCGAGACCGGAGGGGGTCCCGGGGTCGGGAGATGATGATCCCACCCTGAGACCGGAGGGGGTCTCGGGGTCGAGAGATGGTGATCCCATCCCGAGACCGGAAGGGGTTTCGGGGTCGATAGATGGTGATCTCATCCTGAGATCGAAGGGGGTCTCGGGATCGACAGATGATGATCTCATCCTGAGATCGAAGGGGGTCTTGAGGTCGAGAGATGATCCCACTTCGAGACCGAAAGAGATTTTGGGATCAGAAAATGATGATCTCTGTTAGCTACTGTTACCTTTTATTCTGACGATGCAAGATCAATCATATCACTTTTCATTCTCAAATGAAAAGTTCTTCTGAGCTATGACCTTTCTCTTTTTTAGATGAGAAAGAGTTCTTTCGAGCTACCATCGCTCTTTCCTTGCTAGGTAGGATGCTGATTTATTTCAGTCTGACGTGAAGTATAAGTATTTTGGGCTAGAAGCTTCTCAGGTGGATTCAGTTATGCCCAAGTTGTCAACATCTAATTTGTTCTGGCAAGCTAAGGTCAGCATGCTGTCTTGTCAAGTTGAAGATTACGCTTGTTAAGCTAGTTTGAGCTTAAGAAGATACATTGGAGGAACCCAAAGATCTTCAAAATTAATTATAATATTGAAGGTTTAGTATCTAGACACCTCGATTGCAATGTACAATTGTTACATAGTGACGCTGCTCTCGATCCCTAGGTGTGACATCACTTGATGAAAATATCGCATTGAATGCAGTAAGGCACGTGTTAACCTTTCAGGTTTGTAGGTAGTCATGATCGCATCATGTATTTTGTTAGGTCCGCAAGGGTGCAAAGTATGTAGAAGGAGAGTCTAGCCATCCATTCGGCCCATAGTCATCAATCTATGGTAATTGGTCTCCCCGAGATAATTCTAACCATTTTGATGCCTTTAAATGTGAGTGCCTCACCCTTTCTTTCCATCCTTTCAATATTAAGCCTTATTCCAGTTCCTTGCCTCTCCCTTTCTTAGTTTAGTCCCTTTTTCCTTGGTACCGATGCCCTCGTCTCCCTTATAGGTATGTTCTTAAATTCTTTTCCTCATATCTCTTTCTTTGCTATGATGATTGATCCTACCTATCATGCATTTGCAGCTATGGAGAAGTCCATTGCCCTCTCTAATTATTGACTTAGAAAACTTAGATCTAGTATAGGATCCCTTTTGAGGTGAACTCATAATGCCCTTCTCAAAGGACGCAATTTGTGCCCCTTCTCTCGAATAGATGGGCATCTACATGGATGCATTGGTTGCTAGTTTTAAGTGTGTTGATCCATTTATTGATTTTGATGATTAATAAAGGAATTGAGTATATTTATTTGATTACTAATGGATTTTATAAGTGTTTCAGGACTTAAATTTATTTGATCAATTTAAAGGAATTAAGAAATGAATTTTGAATCAAATACAAATCAGAGATTTCAAAGTTTCAGAGCTTGGAGTCGACACCTAGAAAACCTGGAGCCGACCCCATGGCCAATTCAATTTTAATCTGATTTTTGATACGATCCGGAGCGACACCTAGAGTTTCGGAGTTGAGTCGACACTTACAGTGTCTGGAGCCGACTCCGATGCGGGGACAGAACGTTATTTTTTGAGCATCCTGGAGCCGACACCTACAGTATTCGGGAGCCGACACCTGACGATGGCGAGCCGACACTTACTTTTTGGAGCCGACTCCTCAACGAACTCGAAATTTCTATTTTTGGTAAAACGATCTGGAGCCGACACCTGAAAAGTTGGAGCCGACTCCAACCTGACTGGGACGAAAATTTAAAATGCCAGATCAGCTCTAACGGTAATATTTCCTTTTTACCTAATTTCTAACGGATATATTTTTTCCAGGTACACTCCAACGGCTAGTTTCATCCCAAAAATGGATTGAAGAAAATCTATAAAAAGGGGAAAAACACCCGTTTGAAAAGAGGAAAAAGAGAAGAAAAGAGAAAAATTTCAAATCAAAAATCCGAGAAACCTGAGCCTGAATCCAAGAGAAAACCTTCAAACTCAAATCCTTCCACTCCAAAAAGCTCAAAGAGGAATCCAAGGCCCAAATAAAAAAAATCGGTGGATTTCCCAAATTGAAGAAAAGCTCTGTTTCTTCCATTTTCAATCTTCTCAACTGCAACGACTGTGAGGATTAAAGCTGAGGCTTGATTCATCATTCCAAAGGGAGAAGAGGAAAAGAAGAAAAGCTCAAAGCCAAACAACTTCAAATCAGGCTTTTCTAAACTTGTTTACTTATTTTTGAATATTTGCTCATTGAGGAGCTGTGTATCTTTGAAAAACAATATTCTTTTTGTTTGTGCCTAGTTCAATCAAAGGGATTGAACTAGTGGAGGTTGTATACCTCGGGTCAAGCTAGTTAGCTTGAGTTTAGGGTTGTGTGCTGGTGAGCCCGAAAAACCGGCTGGGTTCGTTGTGATCCCGGGTAAAACAACAAGTTTGAGTTGTGAGCTTGTAAAACAACTCGGCTGTAATCGAGGAGATTATAGTGTGGACCCAAGTGGATCTTGGGAGTGGACGTAGGTGTTGGATACACCGAACCACTATAAAATCTTTGTGTTTGCCGTGCTTCTATTGTCTCTATCTCTATCTCTATCTCATTGATTGTGCTTTATATTTGCATTGCATTTACTTTCATTCATCTTAAGCAAACAATTTTTAAAGGTTAAATTTTTTAAAGAACCCAATTCACCCCCCCCCTCTTGGGTTGTCATCTGGGCCAACAATTGGTATCAGAGCAAGTGCTCATTAGATTTTGATCACACGATCAAGAGCTAAAGATCCAAATGGCAACTCAATTGGATCATTTGCTGAAGGTCATTCTACGAATAGACCTCCACTTTTAATGGTTCCAACTATTCTTATTGGAAAGCAAGAATGAGGATATTCATTCAAGCTTCTGATTATGAATTTGGGGTGTTATAATTAATGGACCTAGTACACCCACACACCTTGTTGATGGCACTATTGTTCCTAAGCCCGAAAGGGATTGGAATGATAATGATAGGAAAATGGCACAGCTCAATGCTAAGGCCATGAATGTCTTATATTGTTCTTTAGATGCTAATGAATTTAATAGAATCTCTACTTGTAATTCCGCAAAGGAGATTTGGGATAGATTAGAGGTTACCCATGAGGGTACAAACCAAGTAAAAGAATCAAGATAAATATTCTTGTTCATAAATATGAATTATTTAGCATGGAACAAACTGAAACCATACATGCATGTACACTAGATTTACTGATATTGTAAATGGTTTGAAAAGTTTAGGCAAAACATATTCTAACTCTGAACTTGTTCGCAAAATTCTCAGGTCACTTCCAAGAACGTGGGAAGCAAGGTGACAGCAATCCAAGAAGCAAAGGACCTCAATACCTTACCCTTAGAGGAGCTTCTAGGATCCCTAATGACCCATGAATTGACATGAAGCAGCACATAGAAGAGGATGTGAAAAAGAAAAAGACCATAGCTCTTAAGGCTGCAAAATGAGGAGAGCTGCAGTGATGTGATGATGATGATGATGAGCTCTTCTAGCAAGAAAATTCAAAAATTCATGAGGAGAAAGAAACCCTTCCACAAAAAGAAATTTGGAAGCTAAGATGGAAGGAGAAAAAGAAAAAGATAAGGACAAGGACAAAGAGAAAGACCCTTGATTTGCTATGAATGTAAGAAACCGGGGCATTATAGATATGATTGTCCTCAACTGAAAAAGACTTTCAAGAAGAAGAAAGCCTATGTTGCAACTGGAGTGATAGTGATGAATCTTCTTCAGAGGAAGAACAAAAGGAAGTTGCAAACATTTGCTTTATGGCAAACGACGACATGAGGTAAGTTCCGAAAACCTTGTGATGATTTGCTTTTGATGAATTGTTTGATGCTTTTAATGAACTTGTTGGTGATTTCAAATTTTGAAAAAGAAATATAAGTTTTTGAAAAATGAAAATTTAACTTTCATTAAAGAAAAAGAAAATCTTAATAATGAAACTAAAGTGCTGAAATCTGAAAAAAAAATCTTCAAAAGAAAAAGAATCAATTTCAATGAAAATGATAAACTAAAGAAGGAAGTTGATAAATATAAAAATATTGTTGATAAATTCACTTATAGTTCTGAAAAACTTAATTTATTGTTAAGTAATCAAAGAGCTGTATATGATAAGGCTGGTTTAGGTTATAGACCTAATTAAAGCAAAAATTTGTCAAAAACTTTTTTAGAAAGGAACAAAACAATGATAATGTTACATGTCATTACTGTAACAAGAAGGGACACAAAGTTTTTGAATGCAATTTTAAGAAAATTGACAAGAAGTTAAATAATAAAGGAAAGAAAATATGGGTTCCAAAGGAACAATTTTTATGCTACTAACCATGAAGGACCCAAGAAAGCTTGGGTACCTAAATATAAGACTTAATTATTTTTGCAGGAGTGTCTTGCGGCCAAAAGATCAAACAAAGTGGTATCTTGATAGCGGCTGCTCAAGACACATGACGGGTGACAAGGATCAATTCATCACCCTTGAAAGCAAAAGAGGAGGAGTTGTTACATTTGGCGATAATGGCAAAGGCCAAATCTTGGGGTTTGGTAAATTCAAATAACTCCCTCCACATATATTGAAAATGTCTTTATGTTAATGGTTTGAAACATAATTTAATTAGCATTAGTCAATTATGTGATAAAGGTTTTAAAGTTCATTTGAATCTTCTATATGCACAGTTTCTAATCCCATTGATAATAGCATTGTTTTTATTGGAAATAGAAATGGCAATGTATACTTGATTGATTTAGACAATTTGTCTACTAGTAATCATTGCTTAGTTGCTGATAATGCTAATATTAATGAGATTGGTTGGTTGTGGCATCGTAGATTAGGTCATGCAAGCACACACCTTATTTCAAAATTAATTAGAATGGATTTAGTAAAAGGACTTCCAAATTAGATTTTGAAAATAATAAAATTTGTGATGCATGTCAATTTGGAAAACAAACTAGAAGTTCTTTCAAATCTAAAAATATTGTTTCAACTTCTAGGCCTAGAGCTACTTCACATGGATCTTTTTGGACCTACTAGAACCACAAGTCTAGGAGGAAAGAAATATGGTCTTGTGATTGTAGATGATTACTCTAGATACACTTGGGTAATGTTTTTAGCTCACAAAGATGAGACTTTCTCGATTATTCCTGAAATTCTTCAAGAAAGTCACAAATGAGAAAAACACTACCATAGTGTCTCTAAGAAGTGATCATGGAACAGAATTTGAAAATCACTTATTTGAAAATTTTGCATGAAAATGGATTAATCATAATTTTTCAGCACCTAGAACACCACAACAAAATGGTGTAGTTGAAAGAAAAATAGAACTTAGAAGACATGGCCCGTACCATGCTATGTGAAAGCAACTTACCAAAATATTTTGGGCGGAAGCTATTAACACAGCATGTTACATCTTAATAGAGCTTTAATAGACCAATATTAAGAAAACACCTTATGAATTATGGAATAATAGAAAACCAAACATAAAATACTTTCATGCATTTGGTTGTAAATGTTTCATTCATAATAATGGTAAAATAACTAGGAAAATTTGATGCTAAATCTGATGAAGGAATTTTCTTAGGATATTCAACAACTAGTAAAGCATATAGAGTATTTAACAAGAGAAACTTAATAGTAGAAGAATCTATTCATGTAGTTTTTGATGAATCTTTAGCATCAAGTTCTGAAAAGATTGATGATGAGGAAGATACAAACATTTGAAAGAGATCTTGAAAAACTTAATATTGATGTATCTTCAGATCATGAACAAGAAGCTAAAGATAATGATTCACCTAAGGATGATGTTGTTGATAAATCATAATGATGTAGATCTTCCTAGAGATTGGAGATATGCCTATGGTCATCCAAGGAATTGATTATAGGTGATCCATCTCAAGGAGTAAGAACTAGATCATCAATGAGAAATATCAGTAATCATCTTGCATTTGTATCTCAAATTGAACCTAAAACTATTGAAGAAGCTGAAAAAGATAATAATTGGATGTTAGCTATGCAAGAAGAATTAAATCAATTTACTAGAATAATGTTTGGACCTTAGTTGAAAGACCTAAAATCATTCTGTTATAGGATCTAAATGGGTTTTAGAAATAAATTAGATGAAAATGGCATAGTAATTAGAAACAAAGCTAGATTAGTTGCAAAAGGATATAATCAAGAAGAAGGAATTGATTTTGATGAAACTTTTGCACCTGTAGCTAGACTTGAAGCCATTAGATTATTACTTGCATTTGCATGTCATATGCATTAATTTATTTCAAATGGATGTTAAAAGCGCATTTTTAAATGGATTTATAAATGAAGAAGTTTTGTAGAACAACCACCAGGTTTTGAAGATCATGAATTTTCAAATCATGTTTTTAAATTACACAAAGCACTTATATGGTTTGAAACAAGCACCTAGAGCTTGGTATGATAGGTTAAGTAAATTTCTAATTGAAAATGATTTTGTAAGAGGAAATGTTGATAAAACCTTATTTTTGAAAAGAAAAGATAAAGATTTATTAGTAGTACAAATATATGTAGATGATATTTTTGGTGCTACTAACGAATCTCTATGTCAAGAATTTGCAAAGTTAATGCAGGGAGAATTCGAGATGAGCATGATGGGAGAACTCAACTTCTTCCTTGGACTCAAATCAAACAAAGCAAAGAGGGAATTTTTATCAACCAAACCAAATACACAAGAGAACTACTCAAAAAGTTTGGTATGGAAACAATGAAACCCCTTGGAACACCATGAGTCCTTCATGCAAATTGGACAAAGATGAAGAAGGTAAGAAAGTTGATCAAAAGTATTATCGAGGTATGATTGGATCCTTCTTTATTTAACAGCAAGTAGACCAGATATTATGTTTGCAGTATGTTTATGTGCTAGATTTCAATCTGAACCTAAAGAATCTCACTTAATTGCTGTTAAAAGAATTTTAAGATATTTAAGTGGAACTAAAAATGTAGGTTTATGGTATTCTAGAGACTCAACATTAAATTTAATTGCATATTCTGATTCTGATTATGCTGGATGTAAATTGATAGAAAAAGCACAAGTGGTGCATGCCATTCTTAGGATGTAACTTAATCTCATGGTTTAGCAAAAAGCAAAATTCAGTTGCATTATCTACTGCTGAAGCTGAATATGTTGCAGCTGGAAGTTGCTGTGCTCAAATCCTTTGGATTAAGCGACAACTTGAAGATTATGGTATAACCCTATAAAACACCAATAAATGTGATAACACTAGTGCAATAAATTTAACTAAAAATCCAATTCAACATTCAAGAACAAAACACATTGAAATTAGATATCATTTCATAAGAGAACATGTAGCTAATAATGAAATTTGTCTTGATTATGTTAATACAGAAGAACAATTAGCTGACATATTTACAAAACCCTTGAATGAAGAGAGATTTTGTTATCTTAGAGGTGAATTAGGAATATGTGACCCTTTAGAGTGATTTTGAAACCCTAAGGAATGAGAATCTAGATTTCTATAAATTTCTTGAAAATCCTCTCACAATTTTAAGGACAAATTATCTAGTCATTTGAGCTATTTGATCCTTGATATTTCAAAGATTTTTTAAATTTTTATTGAACTCTTTTTGACAAGTTTCAGTCATTTGAATCTCAATTATTTTTTTCTGAAACTGTCTTTGGAGTCGACACCTCAGAATGAGGAGTCGACACCTCTGACTGTGTCGCTCTCGGTCCTTGACCTTGGAGCCGACACCCGTATAAGTGGAGCCGACTCCAGTTCGAGCGCTGACTGTGTTAGCGATTTGGAGTCGACACCCGACTTTGCGGGAGTCGACACCTGGGATTCCAAAATTGATTTATTAGGGCAGAGTCGACACCTCATCATTTCATAACTTCTCAAATCCTAACCAAACTCCTCCAAAATTCTTCCAAAACTTCCCCACCTCTAATTCCATCCAAATCGAAACTTCCCAAAGATCTAATGGCACCCAAAAGGAGGGAATCAGTGATTGGAGCGCCGGTGACCACGGGAAAATGGTCCGCGTCGTCCCGCTCGTGAGCCGACTCCAAGCAGTGATTCGTCCACGGATTCAGACAACCCCAACACCTCTTCCACTCAGGTAGATACCTTAGCCGGGAGGGTTATCACAATGGGGAGAAAGATTGATTTTGACCTATTTGAAACCGAGGGTTTCTCAATCGGTAGGCAATTAAAGGAAATGGGCTGGGATAAGCTCTGCTCTCTTGATGTTCCCACTTATCCAGCCTTAGTAAAAGAATTTATTTTAATTTGGCTAGAGGTGATGGCGGTTTAGTTAGCTCAGTAAGAAATAAGAGGATTCACCTTACCTTTCAAAAGCTTGGAAACCTCCTTAGCATCCCAATTACCGGTTTAGCAGCTGACATGCACAGTGATAGGTCAGCGGCTCTTTCAAGGATGTTAGGAAGGGAAGTGACAGAGTTTGAGGAGATTAGAGCTAATCAATTACCCTTGGAATTGAGATTATTACACAACATTGCAGTAGAATTTGTTTCCAAAGACCGGTCGGTTTGAGTATGTCTCGGAGCGAGACATTGTTGTTATGGATAGTGTTTTGACTGGACAGCCAATCAACCTTGCAGCTATGATGATATTTTATATGGCGGAAGCTGGAGGGAAGAGAAGATCATCCCTACCGTATGGCATGGTGCTTACTATGGTTTTCAGAGCCAAGGGGTTGTAATTCAAGAGAATGAACCATCTAAGAACCTGAGGCACACCGACTACTATAGTTTGGCAACATTGCATCGGATGGGTTTTGCTAAAGTGAATGGACAGTGGGATAGGAAAGGACACCTTGATGAGAGAGCCCCTGTGCCGAGAGTTTCTGAGCCTTGCGAGGCTGGACCATCAGTTAGGGTTCCTTCTCCACAGCCTAGGAGTCCCATTCCTGCTCCTGCTCCTGCACCTGCACATGTTAATGATCAACCATCCACTTCTTCAGCTGGATTCTCAGACCTTCAAATGGAGCAATTAAAAAGTTTGTTTGCTGCTCAGAAGGATGAGTTTGACAGTCAGTTCATGAATATAAAAGAATCACTTTATTCACTTGATGATCGGATTGCAAAGATTGAATCAACTCTCAACTCCTCTGCAGAATCTTTAAGTGGTGATTTGAAGAATATCTTTGAAGAACTTAAAGAGATTTGTGGAGATAGTGAAACTTATTCAAGGTGCAACGCCGAGCTTCAAGATAAAATCTCAACAGCTTGCACATTTGTTGATGAGAGACTTAAAGACTATGTTAAGCTTCAATGTGATGGAATGAAAAATATTGTAGATCATTTAACAAGAATAGTGAGGAAGAACTTTTGATGTAATGAATGTTTAATTTTGATGAAATGTAGTTTACATTTTGATGTAATGAAGTTTATGTTGATGTAATGAAGGCTATATTTTGATGAATGAGTATTTTTTATGTAATACTTGACTTTTGTTGAAATGAAATTATCTTTTGATGCAATGATGCAATATTCTTTACCTTTTTGTTGATTACAAAAAAGGGGGAGAGAATTATGGTTGTATATGCATTAAGAGGGAGAAAGTTATATTGTTAATTGCATTAAAGGGGAGAAAGTTATGTTGCATTAATTGATTAATTGATTAATATGAATTAATGAAGTTAATTGATTAATATGATATTGAGTTATTGATGTGGATTAATAATCAAATTGATTTGACTATGCATAAAGAAATCTTAAGTACCAAATATGTAAGAAAGAATAATTTGAACTTCATAGGGGGAGCTACCTTATTCAGGGGGAGCTTACTCGTGAAGATCACTTCCTTGATAATTTTTTAATTTAAGAATTCTATGCATATACTCAATGTTTTTATAATCATCAAAAAGGGGGAGATTGTTGATCCATTTATTGATTTTGATGATTAATAAAGGAATTGAGTATATTTATTTGATTACTAATGGATTTTATAAGTGTTTCAGGACTTAAATTTATTTGATCAATTTAAAGGAATTAAGAAATGAATTTTGAATCAAATACAAATCAGAGATTTCAAAGTTTCAGAGCTTGGAGTCGACACCTAGAAAGTCTGGAGCCGACCCCATGGCCAATTCAATTTAATCTGATTTTTGATACATCCGGAGCGACACCTAGAGTTTCGGAGCCGACACCTAGAGTTTCGGAGTCGACACTTACAGTGTCTGGAGCCGACTCCGATGCGGGGACAGAACGTTATTTTTGAGCATCCTGGAGCCGACACCTACAGTTTCGGGAGCCGACACCTGACGATGGCGAGCCGACACTTACTTTTTGGAGCCGACTCCTCAACGAACTCAGAAATTTCTATTTTTGGAAAACGATCTGGAGCCGACACCTGAAAAGTTGGAGCCGACTCCAACCTGACTGGGACGAAAATTTAAAATGCCAGATCAGCTCTAACGGTAATATTTTTTTTCTAATTTCTAACGGATATATTTTGTTTCCAGGTACACTCCAACGGCTAGTTTCATCCCAAAAATGATTGAAGAAAATCTATAAAAAGGGAAAAAAACCCGTTTGAAAAGAGAAAAAAAGAGGAAAAGAGAAAAATTTCAAATCAAAAATCCGAGAAACCCTGAGCCTGAATCCAAGAGAAAATTCAAATTCAAATCCTTCCACTCCAAAAAGCTCAAAGAGGAATCCAAGGCGTTCAAATCAAAAAATCGGTGGATTTCCAAATTGAAGAAAAGCTCCTTCCATTTTCAATCTTCTCAACTGCAACGACTGTGAGGAATTAAAGCTGAGGCTTGATTCATCATTCCAAAGGAGAAGAGGAAAAGAAGAAAAGAAGAAAAGCTCAAAGCCAAACAACTTCAAATCAGGCTTTTCTAAACTTGTTTACTTATTTTTGAATATTTGCTCATTGAGGAGCTGTGTATCTTTGAAAAACTATATTCTTTTTTTGTGCCTAGTTCAATCAAAGGGGATTGAACTAGTGGAGGTTGTATACCTCGGGTCAAGCTAGTTAGCTTGAGTTTAGGGTTGTGTGCTGGTGAGCCCGAAAAACCGGCTGGGTTCGTTGTGATCCCGGGTAAAACAACAAGTTTGGGTTGTGAACTTGTAAAACAACTCGGCTGTAATCGAGGAGATTATAGTGTGGACCCAAGTGGATCTTGGGAGTGGACGTAGGTGTTGGATACACCGAACCACTATAAAATCTTTGTGTTTGCCGTGCTTCTATTGTCTCTATCTCTATCTCTATTCATTGATTGTGCTTTATATTTGCATTGCATTTACTTTCATTCATCTTAAGCAAACAATTTTTTTAAGAGGTTAAATTTTTTAAAGAACCCAATTCACCCCCCCTCTTGGGTTGTCATCTGGGCCAACAAAGTGCCTCATCCATCGGTTCACCTTAAACATCTATTAAGATTTAAAAAATTTTCTATTTTATTTGGTCCCAAACACTTGGTGTCATCAAGTGGGTATATCACCTTACTCAGGCACTAGGGACACTATTTTTAAGACCTTTCCATTTTAAAGCACCTCTCCAGCTGAGGGTAGTACTACTTAGCTTGAAGAAGGGATTTTCTTTCTCTTTTGACCTTCTATCTTCTATTCATAGATAGAAGGATGGATTCTTCTTTGCTTTATAGGTTGGATTGTACAACACTCATATAGAATGATAAGAGTTAGCGGAGAGGGAGGCTGAACCGCCCAATCTTAACATCAAGGAGAAGGCTAGGGTCTCTGCCTTAATAAAGTTACTGATCCAAGGTTCTCGGTCTCTTTGAGGAGTTAAAGGCTGGTGTGACTTAATTGACTCTTTTATCTAGAAAATCTCCATAGCCTAAAGAGACCCAGTAAAGGCTTGTAGCTTATTCTTCTTTAACTGCTTGCTTTCTTTCTAAATTATGCTAATTGCTTGGTTTCTTTTTATTAAAATAGATTGTCTTCAAATTTACATGATGAAGCATATGTGCATCATAAAGCGATAAAAGAAAATATTTGTCAAGAAGAGATCGACTAGGGGGGTTAGAGCTCAATCTAGTCCCACACCTCTAACATCAAAGTGAGTGATATTTCGCTTTGAGACACCTTTTAACATGTTAGCTACATTTACACCTACACTAAACATCCTCCTCAGATATATGTCTCTCCTCTTTTGCACCTAGCTCTTTTCTCTTTGCACCTAGCTCTACTATTGTTCCATGAAAATATAATCTCTTATATTCTCTTCATTTCATGGAAGATTTATAAGAATAAAATTATTTTTATGATATTTTTCTCTTCTCTTATCAGCAACTTTGCATATCATGATCTCAGAAAAGATTAGGATATGCTCTTTTTTTTGATAAGGTGAAAGTTACAAATCTTAACTTTTCTAAAAAAGTCAAAATAACTTCTATTTTATGAAAAAATCCACCAAAATTTGTTATCAAATAACATTTTTTTTTCAAAAAGAAAATTGTTTCATTTTAAAAGGTGTAAAATGTTTCTTCTAACAAGTAATATCAAATTCCTTTAGAGGATATTGTTAGAAAGAAATTTCATGCCCTTAAAGCTAAAGAAATAAAGATGATGTTTTGTTTTTTAGAATAATTAAATTTTTATTTTCATTTTCATAAAAGATAAAATGATTGTAAAAATATACAGCTCCAAAATAGTAGAAATATAAAAATAATTTAAAATAATTTTACTATTTTAAATTAGTGACCATAGTATCTGAAAAACATGGCAATAAATCATGTCTTCTTTAATTTTTCACCTATTAATTTAAAAAACTTTGTTACAGTAAAAATAAAAAAAACTTTTGTTCTTACCTACCGAATGTATGTTTTAGAAACCAAATTATGGAAAATAAAATTATTTTGATAGTAAAATAATAAATTTTTTAAAATCAAATATAGTTAATTTTTTCTCCTTCATTAGAATTTTGGAATAAGAGAGGGGTGGAAAATATCTTCAATCAAATTAATGCTGAATTAGGACATTAAAAACTTGCAATAGAGGAATAATAAGGGGATCTTCACTCCTTGAGGTTGAAGTTGCCTGAATATTATAAACTTTTAAGATATCAAGATGTTTTATGAAAGCAAAATCTAGTCTTCAGTGGCTAAAGAGAAAAGACTAAAAATACTCCTTTCTTTCATCACGATATCCTCATTTGAAGAAGGGGAAATAGAATTACTCATCTTCATGATACCTTTGGTATCATATTGGATTTTGAGAAGCAAATCAGAAGTGAGCTTAAAAACTTCTTTCAGTCTTAGTGGGGTCATCAATTCTATCAGGAACCTTTTCAACTACCCACTACAAGAAAAAAAATATTACGACGCCCAAATGCGTCACAATTGCGTCGCTAAACATGCTATTGCGACGCAATAGCGACGCAATGACGACGTCGCTCAGATATCCGTCGCAATATCCATTTGTCGCAATTGCATCACAATATTGCAACTCTCTCCGATGCAACATTGCGTCGCAATATTGCGACGCATCCATATGCGTCGCTAAATTAAAAAATTAAATTATAATATTTAAAATTATTATTAAATATTGTGACGCACTCAATTGCATCGCAATATTGCGACGCATTTAGTTGCGTCGCAATATTTAATAATAATTTTTTGATATAATAGCGACGCATTTGATCGCTAATGCGTCGCAAATAAAAAATTTTAAATATTGCGACGCAAGGTCATTGCGTCGCAATATTTATTAAAAATATTTTAGATATAATAGCGACTCAATTTGAGTCGCTAATGCATCGCTATTATTTTTTTAATTATTGCGACGCAGGTCATTGCATCGTAATATTTAATAATAATATTTTAAAAATATTAGCGATGCAATTGCAGTCGCTAATGCGTCGCTAAATAAATTTTTTAAAAAAAAAAATTTAAAAATTAAAACGGTTAATACAATTTCGTTACATTTAAATATTGATCGAAACATTCTTCACTCATATTGATCCAAACAATAATCATTCAATTTCCAAAAATAATTCATATATTAAAATTTTGAAGTTTTCATGTACAACATAAAAAAAAAAAAAAAATACATCAAGAATCTGAGCGATCACGTGGAGGCTGTGGAGGCTGGAGACTCTGCGACAAGCGGCTAACCATATCCCGCAAATAATGCATCTCATCTCGCATGTCTGCAACTCCTGATCCCGGCCTCGCATACGATCCTCGAAATCCTGCTCGACCTCCTGCCGAACCTCCTCTGCAATAGATCTCGAAGGTCGTCTAAACGCTCGGGAGGAAGATCACAGAAACTCGCGAGCTGGAGGCCTGATGGGAAAAATATGTAGAAGCTCTAGTGCCCAGACCATAGACCCTGCGGTCTCGCGGCTGGGCACCAACAGCCTCCAAAAACACACGCCGACTCTCCTCTGCTGAGAGTTCGACGGGCGTCTCCCCATCAGTAGAGTCGACCTGCGATGCCTGGGAGCGAAGCTCCTCGACTCGTGTCTTTAAATTATGAAATCAACAATAAATGAGTTAATAAATTTCTTGAAATAAAATTTTAGAAATTAAACAGATACTACATAAATCTAATTTCTTACCGCAACCTCCCGTGATCGCGTGTCGACCCAGGAACCGTCCCTCCTGGTGTGTGTCGCCCTGAATAGACGAAACTCACCAGGATCTCCGCCCTCCTGCTCAGACTATAACAATAAAAAAATGATATTAATACAAATATTTGTAAATAACTAAAATAGTAATTAAAATATTTATGTTTTCTTACCATACGCCGTCTGTGCTCCTGAATCGAAATGGAGCCCGAAGTATGGCGGGAGAGACCCGTGCCAGGACCGCCCTTCTCAGATCGGCGGTTCGTGCTGGCTGATGCGGACCTCCTGCGCCAGCCATCGGACTGCCAGGCCTGCTGCCACTCGTGCCAAATACCCTCTGGCACGTGCGCAGGACGCTGACCCGATGACCTCCAACGATGAAGCATGTCGGAGTATCGGCGTCCCGTCAGAGCCTCCCATGCTGCCCTAATGGCATCATGGCTGGCAGGATCCCACGTAAACTTTTTCTGCATTAAAATAAACAGTTAGTTTCTGAATTTATTAAGATTAAGAAATTTTATATCAGTGATAAATTGTATTTAATAAGTTTACCTGAAACTCAGAAAAATAAAACTCCCTCGTGGCTGGAGATACGTGGCGCCAATCGTAGCCACTGGGATCTGCACGCCTCTGAAATACGGCGCTGATGTGGCTGGATACATGATGCTGCTCAATAATCTGTTAAAAAAATGCATGTTTATAAGTAATTGACTTAAAAACATAAACATATATTTTTAATTAGTATATACTTACAGCCCCTGAGCATCAAGTCGAAGTACGGTGCGGCCGATGGTGGAAGAACTCTCGGAGGTATGTGCCGATCGGCTGGATGGTAATACTGCTGGAGAGATCGAAGGCTGTGCGACTGCTGGAGATCCAAACTCTCCATCTCCGACGCTCATGTGATCTGATGCAGCAGGGCTACGTCCCTGCTCACTCCGTCTGTCGTCGGTAGATCTACCTCTGCCCGTCATACTGAAAATACTAAAGATTCATACAATTAAATTACGATTAATGATTGACTATGTAAAAATTTAACACTTATAAAAAAAGTTAAATTTTAAAAAACCTCTATGTTTAATCGGTGTCATTTGTTTCGTGAAATGTTGGTTCAACATCCGATGCGTATCGGACTGCGATTCAGTTTCATTATCATCGGAAGGAAACCGAACATTTGCATCCGCAATTTCTTGGACATCACCATTTGGATCTCTAAGTGATGTTTCAGGAGCCCTTGTGTCATCCTCAATTGCATGCATTTCCATCTCATCCTCTTGAAATGCAGGGCACTCGGCTGATTGACTTGATGAACTCTCCTCTAATACGATTGTTGAACGTGGGACGATTTTAGAAACGCCCACCAATCTCGCTTGTCGTTGCGCAAACTTGGATATCCGCAGTAAAAGACTTGCTGAGCTTGGGATGCAAGGATGAATGGGTCATATTTCTGCAATCTTCGTCGATGGTTCACTTCAACCAAATTGTAGTCGTTATGAACCCTTTTGCCCACAGGAACTGTCGGATCGAACCAATCACAACGAAACAATACGGTTCGTTTCATAGGCCAACCGGGATATTCAACTTCAACCACCTCTACTAACTTTCCATAATAATCCTGCATATTTGCTCCAACACTTTCTCCTTTAACACACACGCCCCAGTTCTGCGTGCCTCTTGAAGCTGCTAATCGTTCAATCTGAAATTTGTACCCATTTACAAAATAGCCAGTAGAGGTTGTTACGGTCTTCAATGGCCATTGCGATAGACATTTAATGAAAATATTGTCGGTTGTGGACCATGGACCGTTGACCTATAAATTAATAAGCTATTCACATCCAATTCAAAAAATAAAAGCCATTATCGAAATTGATTGAGTGATACTACTCACAAATTCATAAAACCAGTAAGCAAACTCCGTTTCTAATTTCTGCCCAATTGCAACTTGACTGATGTCGGGATTCATCTGTCGTTGTCTATCACAAAACATCCTTATGGGATGAAAAGGATGAAAACTATGTTAGCAATTAAATATTATGGTATATTATAATTTAAATTAAAATTTCCAATTTAGCATTGAAGTATACACTTACTCAATATATGGATCGACTTCTCTACAGTTCATTAGGATGTAATAATGTGCTGCATTATACTCCATATCGCTAAGATTTCTTGACTTCTGCCCACCAAATGAACGGCCGATACCTTTAAAAATTGATATTCTACCGTCATTAGGTTCTCCTTCGTCCACACATACGTCATCGTTACGACCAAGATTTCGGCTCCTCGTGTGGACGTGACCCTCAAAGTAATGCGAGGCAAAAGCTGAAAACTTCTTCGACCAAGTGTGCATTGCATATAGAACCTTCAACCCTTGCCTTATTACGCACATTATTTTTTAACTTCTTAAGATACCTATATGTAAAGTTGAAACAAAAAATTAACCAATTTTCAAGCAATGAAATAATATTTGAAATGTCAACATATCTTAATGATGTATATATTTACCTCTCGAAAGGATACATCCAGCGATACTGCACGGGACCAGCTATGCTCGCTTCGTATGGCAAGTGAACCGGTAAATGCTCCATTGAGTCAAAAAAACTGGGAGGAAATATTCGCTCAAGCTTGCATAAAATAATTGGAATTTCCTCCTCAAGCCTTGCCATGGATGCAGAAGTAATGACTGCGGCAGATAACTCCTTGAAGAATAAGCTGAGCTCCGTAATTGCCTTCCAGACATGTTGCGGAAGCAACTCACGAAAAGCTATAGGTAATAACCGTTGCATGAAAACATGGCAGTCGTGACTCTTCATGCCGAACAACTTGAGCTTATGCATGTCCACACACCTACCGATATTTGAGGCATAACCATCTGGAAATTTTAACCCTCTAAGCCAGTTACATAAAACTTCTCGTGAATTTCTGTCAAGAGTGTAACAGGCTTTAGGATAGGTCCCATCGGCACTCCTTCTCAAATCACCTCTTCTGCAGTACTGATTAAGTTCTTCTCTTGACTTTGCAGTATCTTTTGTTTTTCCCGGGATGTTTAGCACCGTGTTAAATATGTTATCAAAGAAATTTTTCTCGATATGCATAACATCCAAGTTGTGCCGGATGAGATTTGTGCTCCAATAAGGCAAATCCCAAAATATACTTCGCTTCTTCCAGTTATGTTCTTTACATATACGGCCATTTATTCTATCTGCATCTGGTTCCCATGCATACATCAACCCCAAATGCTCTATAGTATCAAATATATCCGTGCCGGACCTAACCGGTTCGGCAATTTTGTGACTGCTTTGTTCTTCCGGAAGGCGATCAAGTTACGCCTGTAAGGATGATTTGGGGGCAAGAACTTCCTATGGTTATCAAACCATGACTGCTTACCACTCTTCTGCAATGTAAATGCATCCGAATCATACATGCAATGAGGGCATGCCAGACGTCCAGCAGTGCTCCAACCAGACAACATTGCATATGCCGGAAAATCACTTATTGTCCACATCAAAGCAGCTCTCATGATGAAATTCTGTTTCATAGAAATGTCGTAGGCTACGACTCCTGTTTCCCACAACATTTTCAATTCGGCCACCAACGGTTGCAGAAAGA